>JASAMZ010014022.1:0-80567 GCA_030248115.1 Linhomoeus sp. GSCO2_2 | reverse complement strand
GAGTGACCCATCCGATCACACTGCGTGCCTGTGTTGAGAAAACAACACAGCTCCGATGCGAGCGGCACAACAGTAATTTTGCTTTCGCATAGGAAAACCTCTTAGATCTGTAACCAGCTACTCCAGCGCACCCAAGCTCCTCCGAACGGCTCTAGAGAAGTCGGCGTCGCTTCCCAGCAGCGGCATGACGAACGAAGCGCCAATTCAGTTCTGTTCTCTTGATTTCACTCCTAGCACTGTCTCGAAACGTCTAGCCGATTGTTTACCCGCCGCCCAACGGTGGTAGGGCGAGGAACAAAGGCCGAGAGTGTACCTGCTAGCTCTGGTAGCGCGGCAGCTGCGCCTTGCTACTACCACTGCCTTATACACGACAATGAGGTCGCGGAAGCGCCGCCGGATCTCCAGAAGAGCGCGCGCGGGCGGCGCCACTAGTCCAGCTTCCGAGCAGTGCGCGCTATCGTAGGCGCAGCCCACTTCACTTCGCGAAAGTGGTTACGGAAAGTGGCTGCATCTGTGTCTCACCCACCCAGGTCGTCCATTGTGCGCAGCTGGAGCAAGAAAGGTCGTGCGACGGCGGCCCAAAAGAAGCGTCAAACGAGCGGACCCCTCTCGCTCTCAGTGCCCCAAACCGCTAAACAAAAGCTCGTAATTGTTAGGTTGTGAGCGAACCACCGCACTGACAGCATTCCAGGTTAGTAAGACCGGCGTTAGAACCAACGGCCAGCAATGACAGGCGCATGCATACCAGAGTGGAGACGGTCGAGGGGCAACGATATATTCTCTCGCGAATAATACGGTGGTAGTAAAGCGGCGACATTTCCCACCCTTCTCAGATCGAGCAAATAAAATAATGGATCGAAGAATGCAACACCGACCACCGGAAACGGATACGATAGAAATCGACTAGTCTCTGCTGCGCGCTTCGGCGACTCAGCCGAGCTTCTTGGTTCTCGACAGGTAGTTCCGACTGTACTGGACCAGCTGGTTGAGAGCGTCTTTCCTTGAGCCGCCCACCCAGACGAAGGACGCTGTAGAAGAACCCGATTCCCCCTGAGACACTTCCACACGGAAGGCGGCCAATGGCGCTTCTCTCGGAGTAGCGCCGGCAGTAGCAGGAGTATTATCCTTCTTAGAAGGTTCGCTATCTGCGCCCTCGCGCGACGACATCGCCGCTTGAATGGACATGGTTCTGCCGCCGGCGGCGCTCGCGGCGTCGCCGTCGACGACGACGTCGTTGAAGCCGCCCGAGGAGGAGAGAGAGTCGGCGCCGTCGCCACAGCCCAACTTCACCGACACAGAAGCGTCCCGGCCCCGATTGGGGCGACCTGAAACTGCGACTAACTGATCATCACAGGGCTACAAGAGCAGCGCTATAGGCGACCAACCTGCATTCCAATCGAATCGACCCGTCTTGGACTCGGCAAGGTGCAGTCGCTCCAAGGCGCGACGCTTCCGCCGCCCGTAGGACCAGGTGTCCTCTTGAGCGACGCAGTCGAAGCGCCCACTTCCCTCATCGCGTGTGAACGACACCTGCAACGGAGAAGCAAATACATTGAAGTCGACAACACTCACAGTGCGTAGAACCCAACCTTCAGTTGCAGTAGAATCTCTTCTATCAGCCCGCACGCTTCGAGCCTGGAGACGCCGGGCAGCCGAATCGCCTGCCCTGCCTGCTTCGGTGACTTCTCCTTCGTAGGCGTTCCCTGGAACGAGAACGTAAGTCGTTCTTTTGACTAAGGCGCTTCCACAGCGCCAGTTCCACAAAACAGCGCACCAAAAGCGGCGGCAGCGTCAGTCCCTCGCAGAAGCTCCAGCCGATGGCCCAGCGCTGCGTTCGGCCCTGACAGAAGACGGTCTCCGCCACGAGAGCGCCGCCGAGAGAAGTCAGCTTCCGCTTCAGCGGCGCCAAACTGCTCTTCTTGCCCAGCATGGACGTATACACCCTGTAGAGAAGGAAGAACGATTACCATAGGTTCCTACCAGATTTGGTCCGGGGGGGGGGGACAACTGAGGGTCGAGGGGGGGGGGGGGGGGTGGGCCATCGGAACCGGATTCCGTTACCGGATGGCCATTTTGAAAAGCTAGGGGGGGTCTTTTACTGAAGGAAATTTGGCAGTTTTTGCTTCAAAAAATGCAGAAAAACGTGTATTTTACTCATTTAGTACCGCAAACATACACATAAACGCCATTTACTAGCTTAAAAATGGTCAAAATACATTAAAACAACAAAATTGCGCCGCAGGCGAAAATTTTTCGGCAATTTGGGGTCGCTAGGGGGGGGTCGGTCTGGGATGGGAGTCCGGGGGGGGGGGGGGTCGTCCGGAACCTCGTCCGTATCGGCCGATGGCCAGGGGGGGGGGGGGGGGGGGTAACCCACCCACCCAAAGGAACCTATGACGATTACCGTACTCTTCTTCCAAGATAAAGCGCCAAAACGGAAAGCTTATCTTGCGAATATCGGCTGCGCAACAGGCGTCAGTGAGGAAATTCTGAAGAGCGGCCGACACTTCGTAGCTACAATCGATTCGCGCGTACGAAACAGTAGTGGTACTTCCGTTCGCTTGCTCTGACAAGGCAAGACGGGCAAACATGCACAACAGATCAAGAAGGTTCTCACAGGCATCGGTTGGCCAGACGTCGGCCGTCCTCCATTAGGCGTGAGACGAAGGCCACTTCTCCCCCTTCGGTAAACATCTCCGTTCGCTTGGCCAAAGTGGCCGAGTGGGGCGCCGGCCGGCGGCCGCTTCTGCCGCCCTCCTCGCTTCTACCAGAGTCGAATTCGGCGCCTTCGAAGAAGGGAGGGTTGCACATGGAGAAGGCGAAGCGCCCCACTTCGGGGAACAGTTGCGCCGCGGTGGATATGGGCGGCGAGAGGGGGTCGATGCGCACCACGCGCACTTGGGAGCGAAGGCCGTTGCGCTCGACGTTTCTCAAAGCGCAGGCGAATCCGTCTTTGTCGCCTTCGGTGGCCACGAAGCGCCAGTCGGGTCGCTGACGCACCCCCAGAAATGGGTAGACGCAGGAGGCTCCAGTGCCTGGAAAGTATTAGTATTAGTGCCTGGAAAGTAAGTATCACTTCAGCTGCGTCTCCTCACCAATATCCAGGCCCCACACAGCTTCATTCGGCAGCAGAAAGCCCTTCTCGACCAATGCATCGACCAGATCCTCCAGCCAAAGGATATAGTTGAGGCGCGAGGGAATTCTGGGTACCAAGCAGTCGGCGGGTAGCTCCACGTCCAGGTCAAAGTCCTCCTTCAGTAGCACCCACGAGAGCGCCCGAACCGCCTCGGGGTTCTTGAAGTCGAGGCGCACCTTGTCCCGATCGAAAGAGCCGCACTTGACCTCGCAGAACTGGCGCAATCGGTCGAATTTCGCTGCCAGCTCGGTGAAATTCGGAGGGCGGTCTTTGTACTTGTTCCTTGGGTGCATAAACTTGTTGAACGCCATCTCGCATGAAAGGACCACCCGTCGAATCGAATAACAACGGGAAACAGAATGATGAACGTCTCTCTGTTCCAGACGTCAGATGTCTCGTCTCATCTTGATGATTCGCTTTCCCTTCTCGTGGCGGTCCACCGAATGAAGGGGCGCGACACCAACACATCCGCTGTATTGTAGTATGTGTACGTTTCGCCATTTCGAGGTGTAATTAGCGACGCCTACGCCAAGATAAGTTCGAAGTTACTTGTACTATATACTTGTACTATATTATGTAGGTATGTGCAGTACCTGTCTGGGATGAAGGCAATACCAGTGCATGTACCAACAAACAAGACATACAACTACATTGGACGTGAACCTTTTTTATTGTGTAGTAAGTAACGATGTTTGGTCTCCAACAGCTAGAAATTGAAGCTTTACAAGCGGAAGTACCTTTCGACTTCGCCGCCTGGCGAGAATTGGAGGCGCGCCGGCCGCTGGATATCAAAGTGGCAAATTGCGCTGCGAGAATGACATTGTGGCTGCTGGAGTGTCTGGTGCTCATCTACGTCTTCTACGCCATCTTCGTGGCCTTTCCGGCTGCGGCGGCGGTGCGCTGCAACGACGAGACGCTCTACGAGGCGGCCGAATCGAGCGCCGGCAGCGGCCTGGACGACGAGCTGTTGCGCACTGTCGAGCAGAGCAGCTGGCAACGGCCTTTCTGCGTCTCGGCCCACGTCGCCGGCGCCGGCCAAGCGACGAGGGAGGCTGACACGAGGGCGGGTAGAGGAGCGCTTGTCCAGCTGCAACGGACCGGCGAGGCCTACTTCTCCGAGTTCGGCGTCGACCTCTCGCCGCTTTGCGGACAGAATGACAACGACGGTACACGACAGAAGTTACAGATGTTAGCCACGCGCACCAATGAATAACTCCTTTGTTTTCAGGCTGGAAGTTCGATCCACACCCCTGCGCGCTGGTGAAGACCGTCGAGCGCTTTGGCGAGGAGTCGGCGGACGAGGCGGACTCGACAGACGTCCACTACGCCTGCTGCTGCACAGAACCGCTTTGCAACGGTTTCCACTTGTAGTCATTGCACTCGAAACCTACCATTGTTGCTGAACTATTATTTTAGGGAAGAACGGCTTCCAAGATACGGACAGCACCTTCCGATACAGGCTGTTCACGCAGCAGTCCTTCTGGGACTGGGTGCTGCGACCGATCGCCTTTGTCTATCGTCTGATATTCGGCCTCTTGGGAATGCCTGCAAGGATCCTGGCGGGGCCTCGCGTCTGGGGCGTCCTCGCTGCCGGTCTGGCCGTCGCCTGCGTCGAGTTCATCAACTACGGCGTCGCGTATGCCTTCGTGACATTAGCCATGGACCGACTGCGCATCCATAATCACTGGCTCTACGAGAAACTGAGGAGCATGAGACATGTCGCTAGGTACAGCTGGCTGTATATCGAGTCAAAGCTTCCAGTTTTCTGTTACACGCATATGTACATTGCAGCTCGGCAAAGCAGGACCACTACATGACCTGCGCAGTCTGCCGCAAGCGCTTGATTGCCTTCGTGACGGTGAGGCAGAAGTCGCTCTACTTCCTCGAGCAGCACGTCGCCTCGCACAGAGACTACCCCGACGTCTACAGATGCACCGTCGGAAATTGCGATTACCAGTACGTGCATTGCACTGGTGGAGGTTACTGTTCAATCCAAGATTCTTGAAAAGGTACATTGATCTTCAGGGGCAAACGCAAGAACGACGTGGTCAAACACCTGAAGGGTCGTCGCCACCAGAGCGCCATCGCGCAAGGCCGAGGCGGCGAGCCGCCCCACTACGCCCGTCTGCTGCCGGAGGAAGAAGAGCGGGCCCGTTTGCTGCAGGAGATGGAGCTGTCGTTCGCTGCTCAGCTGGACGCCTACTACGCTGCCAGGGGCATAGAGTTCAACTGGCGACACGACCTGCTGCATCCCGGCCAGCAGCCGCCTCAGGCGGATCCGCTGCCTGAGCCTGAGATGTTGTTCCCTTGGATGTGGTGAACGAGCCGGTGATATTCAGTGCGTGATTACCGCCGTGGCTGACCGTGGTTTATTGGTTGTCGTCTATGGGAGAAGGAATGCCTTGTCCATATCCGTCTGTCTGCGCACAACCAAACAGCGAGCGAAGGCTATTTGAAAGTCGGTGGGAAAGAGTAGGCTCTAGCCATGAGGTCACGCTTCCGCCGCGCTGCTTCGAAATGATTGAGATTGGGTAGTACGGCGGGGCTGCTGAGCGCTGGAGTGTGTGCGTGACTCACAGCTTCAAATGTTTTTGTGTGACTCACAGGTCATTGCATTGTATTGTTAGGTCCGACGCGCGAGGTGAGGCGACGGCGAGTGAAACGAATTATGAGTGGTCCGTGTATTTAGCTGTTCCGTCGGCCCGTCGCGATGTCAGTCACGGCCGCGGCGACGACGAGTGGCGCCGCTCTCGACGGCGAAAAGGGACGCGCCCATCCATCTGCCATGGGACGATTTTTGCAGCGGCTACAATCGGGCGGGAAGAGCCCCATCCGACAGGCCAAAAAGCCCAATGGTGTCAGCCACGACGGCGCCGGCGCGCGCGTCAGCCTGCGCGACAAACATGTCGAGTCTTCGAAGCCGGCGGAACCGAAAGTGTCGGCGGCGCGGCCGCCGCCGTCTCCAAGGAAGCAGCAGTCACAGAAGGCGAATCACGGTTCCGATGCGCCGGCGACGGCGCAGCGCAGCCGAAGTCCCTTCGGCGCCCTCGTTCATCGACTGTCGTTCGGCCGAAGAAGGCGTCTACTGGACCGATCCCGAGATCGCGTGGCCCAGCAGATAGACAAGGACAAGAGAGGGGCCGTCAGCGAAGAGAACTTGCTGTCGAAGACGCTCGAAGCGGAAATGCTCCACCTGAGCGTCCCCACCGTTGTGGACGCCAACCGACTCGACTCCCCGGCCGCTACGACGCCGGCCGGAGAAGGCGCCGGCCCCTCCACCGGCTTCTACGGTTCCACGGGACCGCTGTCCCACTACTACAGCCAGGACAGCTTCCTGATCGACGAGCAAGACGGCAAGGCCCGGCGCGCCCCTTCATACTTGCGAATCAGCTGCGCCCTTGGCGGCTACACCAACTATAGGTCGGCGAGTCAGCTTAACAGTGGAGTAGTTCGTTGCCTTGTGTTGGGTGTCATCAAACGAACGCCGCAATGTGATTTTCAGGCGTCCGTTTTATTCGACCCAAGGAGCTTCGCCTCTTCCTCTGATCTCTACCACGCCGCGGTCGGCCGGGCGCACCATAGTCGAGCGACGGCTGGAGAAGTTCGAGAAGTCGCCGGTAGCAGCAGCCGACTCGAGCGACGGCCTTTCGCCGAATCCCGTACAAGTACAGCCATCGCCGGCAGCGGACCAGGCCGACTGCCGCTCCGGCGAGAAGTCCGTGAAGCAGCTGATGCGCAACTTCCAAGCCCAAAGCCTAGGCGACGCCACGAATGGGTGGCAGGAGAGCGAGACGAACGGAGTCTCGACGCACTTGCACAACGGACACCACACTAGCACAGAAGACGAAGAAACTGCGCTTGGAGAAGTGGCGCCTGCCACTCCAAGCGGCAGGGACGGCCTGTGGTACCAGCGCGCAGCCGAGAAGACGCGTGCGACGCTGGCCGCGCTTTGCGACGAGTCCGAGTCGTGGTTGCTGCTGACCGATTTGACACCCGAAGGTACCTACATATTGCGATTTGTGCGCTGTGTTGCGTTTTCGAAATGTCCATGCCGTTCCACTGTTGTTGCAGGCGCCGAGCTGGTCCACCTAGCGGCGGGGAAGGCGCGCCTTCTACTGGGCAAGAAGCTGAGGAAGTTCGACCAACTGGTCGGCCTGAATCTCGTAAGTCGATCTGACAGTTAGTCCGTCGTCGGGGGCGCCTTGTTTACCGCCGGCGACGCGGCGGCTGGAAGACGTCTTCTTCGTCTTCCGTCTCCGGCGCTGCGCAGCCGTCTCAGTTGCTCACTTCTTCAACTCGAGTGCCTGCCCGTCCACTCGCCTCGTTGGCGCAGCATAGCTCGCCCTCCTTCACTATTCGGGTACCAGCGAGCACAACGATGGTCCGGTCAATTCGATCGTCTCCCACTGCGCTGTCTGTCCGCCCGTCCGTCTTCTTTCGCCCTCTTCCTTCGACAAACGGCCGATTCGCCGAGGCGCCGGCTGGTCGCTGCACCTTCCTTCCTCCCTCCCCCCGTCCCATCCTTCTCCACCCCCCATAAACAAAGCCCAAGGCGCGTAACGCCCAGCGACCGCGCGGAATGGCCGTTTGGAGCGCGCCACTCGTCTCTCTTTTGGGGGGGGGGGGGGGGGGGGGGGGGGGGCAAGAAAAGAGAAGGGGGAGCGTCGGCGGCGGGTGTTTTATCGAAAATCGGCCCCTTGTACACATCCTCAGCGCTGCGCTATCTGTGCAGTGGGTTGGCGCCGCCTTCGCCCCCCCGCCCCTCTCGATTAGCTATGCTGTGCGCAAACAGGGCGGTCGGCACGAGATTTTACACCGAATTCCTGTGCGTGTCTGAAGGCGCGAGGGACGCAAAACCTGTTGCCATTTCAGGCAGCTTCCAATGGCGAAGTCGGCGAGGAAGGCGACCACCCCAGAGTCACTCTGGACGACTTGGAAGGCTACTGGACGCTCGTCCACATGGAGGTCGCCGACGTCGAGTCCTGCTTCGAGAACGTCCAGGCGGCGCGCGAGAACGGCTGGCGCGTAACGGACGCAGCGGAAGTTGGTCGAATGCGCCGACGAAGCATCACAATCACCGTAACAAGCAGCACTCTTTGTAGCCCGCCTCCAAGTCGCCGCCGCAGCCCAACGGCGCATCGCCGCGACGCACGCGCACGCCACGGTCGGACGTGTCGGACCAGTCGTCGGCGGGCTCGCCCTCTTCTGCCGAGAAGGAGAAGGAGCGCCGGCAGCGACTGCGCGAGGCCAAGCAGCGCGCCAAGGAGCGCCTCGACAAGCAGAGGGCCGACGGCGACGGCCAACTCGACGAGATACAAGTCTTCGCGGCGGCGAAGTAGAGAAACGCGCGCGCCCTTCCGTAGTGGCAGCCTTCCCGTTGATTACGGTAGCTAACGCATGTACTGAGCTCGAGCCGTCGTTGTTGTGTAGGTGCGTGCGAGAATGCCATACAGGTTGGCAGGCGGCGTATTCGACGGGCGCGATAAAGCCGGCCTCGCGCGTCGTCTAGGCTAAGGTGCGCATAATCTCATCGTCTCAATGAATGCGAGTAAGACTTCCATTTTCGTTCTGGGTTCCGGTCTGTCTGTAGTGTACTTCGCCTTCGAATCGAGGACAGCTCTGTTGACTGTTGCTTTGACTTTGTGTGCCGGCCGCTCGCTCGAGTTCTGAAGTGCGCTGCTTTATGCCATGACTGTTGTTACTCGTGTAGGCAGAAGATTGCTTCAAGTACAGTACACCCTTCGTCTCAGATAGGTTCTCTACTTACGCCGCGCTTGCTGCCTGCTGTGTGTGTGTGTCTCAGTTGCGCGACTTCCGCCCAAGGGTGCCAACCTACCACTTTGATTGCGGAATCCAACTCTCACTCACCCAGTCTCAACTTTCAACAAAGCCGCAGAGAACAACTCCTCAACAACAACAACAACCGTGTCGTATCCTGTTCTCGAACGTTCTCTCTATCAACAGTGAGCGAACGAAAGTCTCTCGTAGCTTCTCCCTAGGCGATGCTGCTGGCGTTGGAAGCGATTCGGGGCCAGACGTCGGCGCACTCCTTCGCGACGGGACCCGTGATGGCCGAGCCTACAAATTGAGCGAATTAGTCGCCGTTTTTGCGAAGCAAATACGGTGGTATTTCAGTATAAAGAACTGATAAATCAAAGAACTAATCAAAGAACGAGTATACGGTATTTCAGTATCCTAGAGGGTCAAGCGCAGCGCTAGTGCGCATTCTCAGAGTACGGTAACCCCTACTAGGAGGCTGTCTTTGTGAGCGCACCCTTCATCTCTCCCTTGTTGTTGACGATGACGCCGGCGTTGTCCTCGAAGTAGATGAAGGTGCCGTCCTTCCTGCGGTAGGGCTTGCGCTGCCGAATCACCACCGCCTGCAGCACTGCAAGAGGAAGGGAGCGAAATGAACGAACTCGCACGCAGCAGGTGAATGAAACGCGACAAAAGTAGTGCTATAACTGGTTGCCGATCGTGGCTTGAGAATGACTGCGTGTGCTCTCTTCTCTTCAAGTCGACACGCGAATAACTCGTCTAACTAATCGCTCTCAGTCGTGACCGACGCAGAACGTGGCGGTTTGGTGCGCGCGCTTCTCGCGCCAGCAACTCATTTAGAGGAATGGAACCAAGTTTCAGTCGATCAAAGTTTCGAACTATTCTGCAATAAAACTAGAAGTATAGTCGGCAAATTTCTAACAGAAGAAGGAAGAAGGAAGACGGCAGGATGTCGCAGTACGAGTACCTCGACCAGTCGTCGACCATGTACCGGATACTGGACGAAGAAGAGAAGAAGTCCCAGCAGCAGCAGCAGCAGGCATCGGCGGCGACGGCGGCGGCGCCGACCAAGAAAGCCGACAGCGGCGCCAGTCGAGGAGAAGGAAGCAGCACGAAGGTGGAAATGCAGCGGACGAAGACGACAACGACGAAGAAAGGGCCGCTCGTGTCGGAGGCGCTCCCTCTCCCGTCGGAGACGGCGGCCGGCCGGCCGTCGTCGAGCAGTGGCAGCGGGTACAAGTCGGCGATGACGGCGACGCCCGAGTACAGAAGCGGAAGCAGAGGGCCCGAGGAGCAGAAGAAGGGGCTGCTCGTCTCGGCGCTGACGGTGCCGGCGCCGACCAAAGCCAGCGGCAGCGGCAGCACTCCGACGAGTCCGCAGCGACCGCACGCCAACACGGCTCCGGTGCAAGCGACGTCGCCCTGGACGACGCCGAAGGGTCCTCGACACGACGAGCTGCTGACGGAGCCGGCCGACAGACTCTACTTCAACGGGCCTTTCGCCAAGCCTCAGCAGACGGCCATTCGACTGACGAACAAGACCAAAGACAACCGACGCATCGGCTGGATCTTCAAGAGCACCAACATTCTCCGCTTCAAGGTCGTCGCGCCGTCCTCTGCCTTCTTCTCACTTCATTTGGTGTCAGTCACTCGCACAGTCGCTTGCAGGTGGCGCCGACAATGGGCCAGCTGGGGCCGGGCGAGAGCTGCCTTCTCGACCTGCGCTGTCAGCCGATCGAGGGCGACTACCGGGCCAAGTGCCGCCAGAGCAACGACGACCGCCTGACCATCGAGTGGATCGAGCTGTCGAGCGAGCAGCCGCCCTCCAAGGAAATCATGAACCGCACCTGGTTCCAGAAGTCGGGCAGGAAGTGGCGCCGCCAACTCAGCATCGTCTACAACCTCTAGAAAAGAAGCCAGCGGCCGACTGTGACTCCCTGTGATCGAGACAGACAGACAGACAGACAACCCTGTGACATGTGACATTCGCCGGTCGTTCCTCTCTGCCCACAAAGTGCAGCAAACGCGCCAGCGAAAGAATCCGCCGTCCAATCTGTCTCGCCCTTGCTTCTACTGAGACGACCAACAGCAGACTTGTTAGAACGACCCAGAAAAAAGTGTGGCTGGGCTAATTTCAAATAGCGTCTTTCCTTTTAGGAAGATCACGACTAGGACTGCGGCCAATAGTGCCCACTTTCCATTCCCAAGCCACTACTACATAATGTTGGTCAGAAGTCACTTCATTAGCTAGAGTAGAGCGAGTGATAGCTACGCCTGCTAGCAAACTCGACAGGACACAGCGTCGTGCCGTCGTAATAAATGTACCTTTCTTCCTCAGCTCGGGCTTGCCCTTCTTGACAGAGGCGACGAACATGTCTCCGGTGCCGGCGGAAGGCATGCGGTTCAGACGGCCCTTGATGCCGTAGACGGCGATGACGAACAGGTTGCGCGCACCTGAAAGCGAGAGCCGCGTTACAGCTTCGGCTTCACGAAGGAAGCGACCGCGAAGTACCACCGACCGGTGTTGTCGGCGCAGTTGATAACGGCGCCAACGGGCAGCGCCAGCGAAATGCGGAACTTGGAGCCCGACGAACCGCCGCGACCTGTTGTGAGAAGAGAGAACGGCAGTTACTACCATCATTCATCACCTGGAACAGAAAAAACGACGTACCGCGCTTCGACATGCTTCCGTTGTGGTTCCTTCGCGACAAGCCACTCTACCAACTAACTTGCAACTCACACAAACCAACTACCGACGGCACGAAATCGGAAGACGAACAATGAAGGAGAGTGCACAACGACCGACTTGTGCAGATCTAAACTGCGCCCTACTGCCTAACCACGCACCCGCCGCAGAGATACACAGTCCTTGTTTCCGGAGGACAGCTCGCCACTCGATAACAACTGCTGATATTCGCGCACTTTGCATACGGCTAGCAGTTGAACGAACGCACCATTCGCTATAACCCCAACTCGAACTCAAACGATGGAGACGCTCAACAAGTTGCTGATAGCCGGCTACGCGCAGAACTTCGTCGCTATGCTTGGTCTACTGATCTCTTTGTATGGCCTCATCGTGGAGCTGATGTTGGAACGTGACCCTACTTACAAGCCCATGTGCGACGTGTCCGAAGCCGTCAGCTGCTCGAAGGCCTTGCACTCGAGGTGCGCTATCCAATGGTGCTCTTTCATGCTGTGATGGTATCACTGAGATTACGGTAATCACTGCCTGCAGTTTCGCCACGGGACTGGGAGTGGTCGAGCCCGTCCTTGGCAAGGACAACCTGTTCAACCAGAAGAACGCCGCCTACGGCCTCGTCGTCTACGCGGCGCTGCTTCTCTTGGGTTCGACTTCTCTAGCGTCCATGACTCTCCTTCATTCTCGCCACAATGCGCTTCTTTGACAGTTCAGGATCGCTCTTCTCCAGAAGTGTCACTGTAGCGCGCATCCACTTGGCGATCGCCGTCTTCATGAACCTGTTGTCGGTGTATCTGGCGGCTATTCTGGTCTACCTGCAAACTCTGTGCCTCGTTTGCCTGGCGACTTACGCTGTCAACTTCGCCTTGCTTCTTCTCGCCATCTACCGTCTCAGGTGCCTGCGGGGCCTATCACAGAAGAAGGCCCAGTGATTCGCAGAGTCCGCGCGCTGTCCGAATGTGCGACGACGAAACGACACAACTCGCGCCAGAGAATCTAGTCAGAGCTCGGGAGTGCGTACTGAAGAGGAACGACGAGCTTCCGTTAGTTACAAGACAGCGAGTCCGCGAAAGGCGCGAATCCTAGAGACCCTCCCAGAGGACGCTCTTCCGGACTAAGGGCGCGCCAGACTTGGCAACTTATACAAACGGCGCGTCTGCGAGCAAAGGACGACAAGACAGCCACCGATCACAGGGGTAGTGACAAAATACCGCAGGGTAGGCAGGTGTTGTACACGTGAAACCAGGCAAGTCGTCCGGGGGACGCAGTATACTCCACAAATTTGAACTCCTATGCACGGTGACTCCTCTCCTGTTGTGGCCTCCTAACACTCCCAATCGCAAAAGTAATGCCGAATTCATCTGCATCTCAAAATACCCCAGAATCGACATACAACACCCCTAACTTCCTATGGACTCTCAGAACCAAAATTCTGCACTTGGGGTACGGTAGCACGCAGATTGGTCACAGGTGCGATAAAAGTACATCTAAAGCTAAATGAATGCCAAATTCGTAATCAGCGCCCCAGAAAACCCCGAAATCGCGTATAATGTCGCGAAAGTCGACCAGACACCCAATATTCAAATGGACGCGGCAGGGTTACTGTAGCTCTGCAAATTTGCCAAAACACTTTTCTGGACCAGATTTCAACGTAAAATCGTTTGAAACCATTTTCGGAACGATTCAGCAATGCATTCTAGCGCTACAGACGCTGAAACGCGAAAAGCGCAATTTTTGACCCCTGAGTCAAAAAAGTTCCATCAAGATAACTTTTTTGTGTCTTAACCGATTTTCTCCGTTCATAGCTCATTCGATAGTGGACATCTGGGAAGGAGCAACAAAAGCGGTCTCGCCGCTCTAGCTGCTACCTAGCTCGCACAGCAGCCCGTCAAAGTCAACCCGGGGCCAAAATTCGGCGAATTTTTCAAATTTGGCGCCAAAATGGGTCCCGCAGCGATCCAAGTCTTTTTTTCCACCCTCGGCCCCATCGAGTACTACAACATATCAAAAGATAGTATATACCATTATATGCAACTTTTTCGAGTTCTACCTTGTTTAACCCATTTTTCAGTACTTTAAAAATTTAAATTTTTGAATTTCCCGCCAACGGGGTCCCGGAGCGTGACCCCGTTTGGTTTCCACCATGCCCTTTTACTAGGCCTACCCAACGCAAAAGACCGTTTGCAAATCGGCCGCTTCACGCGCGAGCTACATCCGTTGCAATTTTCTGCTTCCGCGCACAAACGCTATATACTCCACACTTTTTTGTGGAGTATAACAAAACGAAACGGACGAGTGTGGCTGCACCAGAAAAGGGCGAACGGAAAGGCTGACAAAGGCTGGCGATTCAAGAAGACTCGGCAGGAGCTGCGGGGGCGTCGCCGGCCTGCGCATCGTCGGCGGGCTCGGCGTCGGCGGCGTTGGGCACCCAGAGTCCGGACTTGACGCAGCGGTCGAGGTGGTACTTGAAGGTCTCTCCGTCCATACCGGCCGCCACCTCCTGCAGGCGGGAGATCTCGCGCGACTCGAACGCGTCCTGCATCACCTGCAAAGGAAGGGAAGCGACCGCCGTCCGCTACCAACGCGCGCTCCTTTCGTACTTCAACGTGCAGTATTCAATGAGCTGTCGGCGCGCACCTTCGGAAGCGACTCCATGACTTCCACGGGGTCGAGGCCGCCGGGCGAGTCCTTGATGCGCTTCTGGCGCTCCTCCTCCTCCACCTCCTTGATGGCCTGGTCGCGTCGCTCCTTGGCCCGCCGACGGATGCGCTCCTTGAAGGCGCTCACCTCAGACTCGAACATCCCCTTGTACTGGGCGTCGGCCTGGCGCATCCTGCAGATGGTCTGCTACTAACTACCGTAACCACGCACGCAAACAGAGGCAGGAATCTTGCAAATGGCAGTCAGAAGCTGCAACTTGCGCACTTCTTGAAGAATCCCCTGATCAGGTTGGGCGCCGAGGGGCTGGCATCCAGGTTCTTGGCCAGCTCCAGAAGGTACTGCATCACGATGCACTGGTGGCCCATTCTCTCCACCTGAGAACGCGAATAACTTCAACGTGGTGATCCAAAACGTCACAATGCTCTATGTAGCGAGCGCAACAATTACTCCCGCTCACCTTCTTCTCTTTCTCCTCGATGGCGGCGTTGAGGCACTCCATGGTCAGGTAGTTGGCGCCGTAGTCGCTGCAGAGCTCGTTGTTGGCCACCAGGAAGGATTCGGACTCCTCTAGCGACGCTAGCGCCGCGAACTTGTCCAGCCTGGGCCCCTGCTCCTTGAAGAAGGCCGACTGAACGGAGCGAAGGTATTGGTGTAAGATAGGTAGCTGCAGATGTCAAGTGAGGAAGGAATGACCTACATTACCATGGACTGCGTCTCCTCCTCATCGGTCTTCGTCTTCGAGCTCTGCGCCTTCTTGTCTCCGACCTTGTTGATGCGCTGAATAGAGAGAAGATAAATACCGTACTTCCTCCACTAAGCACCCCACCTAGAGCGAAGTTGATAAAGTAAGCGCCCCCTCCCATAAGCGTCCACTTTTGATACCTAAGTACCAGAAAAACACACACAACTATGAAAGCTCTGTGCCGATTCGTAATACATGATAGGCCTATCTATGACAGCACAACGACTAATGGGGGGTGGGGGTGGGCGGGGGGTATTATAACCAAAACCTCAACAGTTTCAGTCTAAAATCCATGCAAATGTGCACAAGAATGTGACAACAAGTGGAAGTCTTGGACAAACTTTGACGCCCTCGAGGAGCCGAGCTAACAAGCCTACCTCGAGTAAGTATGCGCCCCTTCTAGAGGTAGGTAGAAAGCATCAAAGGCGCTTATTGGAGGATTGACGGTAATCATTCAATCACCAGCACTTTACTACTTCCACCGCAACTCACGGTGCGGCTCCACTTGTCATGTCCGATGGTGTCGACATTCCAGGGCTCGAGCTCCTCCTGCTTGGCGAGCTCCGCCTCCTTCTTGCGCCACTCCTCCTCGCGGCGCTCGATCTCGGCCAGCTCGGCGCGCAGCGACGCCTTCTCCTCCTCCGTCGTCTCCTCGCTCTCCAGTCGGCGCTTGAGCTCGTTCAACTTGCGCTGACCCTCCGTCTTCTCGAGCTGTTGCAAGGAAAAGTAAGAGTCAGAGTGTCTGCCATCAGTTATCACGGTCGACAAAAGCGCAGCGTACCTCCAGCTCGTCCTTCTTCTGCTTCTTCTCGGCCATCTTCTCCAGACGGGCCTGGTGGCGCCAGCGGAACAGCGAGGGCGTGTCCACGTTGGGATGCGTGTCGTCCTCGTCGTCCGACACTTCGATCTTCTGAAACAGGCGCAAGTACAGGAATGAGAAGTGGTAGCAACGAGTCAAGAGAAGCACGCCAACCTTCCACTTCGAGTAGTCCAGCGGCATGATGGGCGCGCTCTTTTATGGCGTCTCTTCTGGTTTCTTTCGCTGCAAAGCGGAATTCTTCGCAGTGTTCGCACCAAATTGTTGGGAATATGCGATAATACCAACTACGTAGTCTCCCCAACAACACGGCAGGGATTCGCAAACGTTCTGATGAGGAAGAGTGGAAGTAAAGACGCAACAAGGCTGACGCTAGACGTGCGCGCACGCCACTAAACAGGCTTCATGGGCTTCAAAATCTAACCGATAAAATACACTTGGCATAAGCACAGTTTCACCCCGAAATGTCAAGCGCCACATTTCAAATTTGACCACCAACTACTGTAGCCTTTATTCATGTTGCTCGCGATCTAACGGCGTTGCTACATATGCGAACACTTTTGCTTGACGATCCCAAATCTACTCCAAGCATTGACGAATAAAACCGTGACGTTCACAAACTTCATTACCAACATGACCCAAGTTGAGAAGAACTGAGGTGGAAGGCAGGCACCAGGTCGAGGTACGGTATATGCTTCTTCCGATCACATCGCTCGAGCGCGCCACTCAATCGGGGATCAGCGAGTCCTGGACGTAGCCGAGGCTGTCGGCGCCGTCTTCGCCGTCCTCTCCTCCTTCCTCCCCTCCCCCAGACTGGAACTGCGAGTGTCGATGGAGGTTGGAGCGGCCGCTGACCGCCTCCTTGCGGACGGAGTAGAAGTGCTCGGGGCGGCACTGCCGGTGCAGGATGTCGACGAAGCCCTCGTCATGGGTGATGACGACCAGCTGGAAGTTGGCCTGCGTCCGACGCTCCATCACCACCTCCACCAGCTGGTCGGCCAGCTTAGACACCTGTGATAGGAAGCGTGAGAAGTTGGCAGCGCTACCCACGACGACGAAGAGGGCAAGTAGCGAGGAAATGTGAGCTGCAGTCGATTCCCACCTTGCTGACGTCCAGATTAGTGGTGGGCTCGTCGAGGGCGAGCATGCCGCAGTTGAGGCAGAACACCTCGGCCAACGCCAGTCGAATCAGGATGCACGCCAGGACCTGCAATCGAGCGCCTATGAAAGTGCGAACGCTCTACGGCTCACCGTGCGCCTTCCACCGCACCTTCTGACCGGCGCTGCACCGGTTGCGCATGTCGATCTCGCGGCCGCCGGCGCAGCGCATGACGACGCGATAGTTGTAGGCTCGGCGGCGGTCGCTCTTCTCATTGGTCTCCTCCGACTTGATCTCCACGTAGTCGATGTCGCCGCCGTCGTAGACGGCGCGCCAGTAGCGCCGAAGGTGCTGGTTGATCTCCGCCATCTTGTCCGAGTGGTAGGCGACGATGGCCGTGTCCAAAGCCTTCGCGTACTTCTCCAGGTCCTGCATTGGCGTACAATGTAAGTACATACTGTGGTTACGTATGAACATACATATACGTGCGATGGCCGATATTCTTGTTACCCCCCCCCCCCCCCCGCCCTCGGCGAGCGAATGGGGAAATTATTATAGGGAATTTCTCCAAAACCGGCCCAACATTGATCAGAATTTTCTTCCGCCTGAGTCATTTTTGGACAAAATTGAGCGAAAACAAGGGGATTCTGGCACTTCTTAGGCATTTTTATCTCGTCTGTAAAACCTTAAGAACAGGATTCTTGTTGTCGTCACCCTTCCCCAAATCTCGACCACACCCCACCCCATTAGTTCACTACCAATCGTGCCTATAGGCATGCAGCTGCAGAATCGACGCTGTTCAATTATCAGTTCGAGTTCGTAAGTTCGACTCAGTGGAAGAAGCGTCGTCGCCGTACCCTGGCCGCCTCACGGCTGGTGACCTTCTCCAGAATCTTCTCCGTCAGCATCTGTTCGGCGCCGGCGAAGTCGCGCTCCAGCTTCTGGCGCTGGTCGGACAGGTTGTCAGCCGTCTTCTGCATCTTGCCGTGCGCCCGATTCAGACGGTTGCTCAGCTCCGTCTTCTTCATGGCTAGATGGCGCCGCTTCCTCTCCATCTCCGCGTAGTCGCCCTCGAAGCCTGGGACGGCGGAAGCGCTCGTCGTCGTCACCACACACAAAACTCATGCATCGACAAGACAAGCGCAAAACTGTACTGTATACGCACCAACAGATCCCGTCACTCTCTTGATCTCCATCTGGACCTCCTCCAGGTGGCGCGTCGCTTCCATCAGGTCGAAGTTGTCCTGGAGGTGTCGCTTCGATTCCTCCCGGTTCTTCATCTCGTCCACCAGGGTCTGCAGCGTCTGCTGCTGGACGCCGGCGCGCCTCTCCAGCTCATCCATGGCTTCCACCCGCTTTTCCCTCTCCTTCTTCTTCGCTTCAAGTTCGGCGGAGGTCTGCTCGGCGCGCCCTTCCTCCGCCTGTCGGCGCAGCAGATCCAACTCGTCCAGCTTCCTCTGGAAGTCCTCGATTCGCGAGGCGTGCTCGCCCAGACTCCGCTCCCTCTGTCGGCGCAGCTGAGCGATCTCGCGCTCGAAGTCGGCCAGCAGAAGCCGACTGGTGTCCAAGTCCTTCTCGGCGCCGCTGAAGGCGCGGGTCGCTTCTTCGAGGCCGGTCTCGGACTGCTCCAACTTCTCCCGAAGCGCCAGACTCGCCTGCTGTTCCTCCTTCAGGGAGAGGCGCTGACTGCGAAGGTCCGACAGCTGAAAGGTGGTCACCATTTTCAATGATCAATTTATATGGCAGGGAAGCAAGACTAGAATAGCGCGTTCAAAGTTCAAGGTTTCTTCTGGACAAGTCGACACCGTACGATGTACCGTAATCCAATCGCAAAAAGAATGGGGAAGGGAACGGGACCACTCACCTCTCGTTCCATGTCGTTGATGTCCTTCGCATGGGAGTTCATCGCCTCAGTCTCCTTCTCGATCAGCGAGGTCAACCGCTGGCGCTCGTCCTGCGACCACACAGCGTGTAATCACACAGCTGGAACATGCTACGACACGAGACGGCATCTGCTGCTAATTTGTATGTACCGTCAGCGCTTCGATGTCCGCCTGGACGGTGCGCAAGGGTCGACTGGGGAGACGCTCCAAGTCTGCTTCTACTGCTTCGATATCGCGCTCGAGACGGCCCATGTCCTTCGTCAAGGAATCGACCTGCGCGGCCGCCTTCTGCAGCTGCTCCAGAGCCGCTTCCTCCTCTTTGGCGCGTCGCAAGGCCTCGTTCGCCTGCAACATGGAACGATAGATAGATAGGTACCGTATGCTACCTGTCGTACGCACATAGGGCGAGCAGTGCGTGGATACGTTGCCTCCGTTCCCTATGATGGCTCGTTGCACGATACCAAGGCAAGTAAACAAGCTTCTCAAGGAGTAATGTGCACACGTCGCGCGCCAACCTTTCGAAGCTCTTCGGAGCGCTCTGTCAGCGTCCGCTCGGCCTCCACAATCCTCTTCTCCAAGTCGGGAATGCGGCGCTCCTTGGCCTCCTTCAGCTGCTCGATGGCCGGCTTCAGGTGGACGAGAGCGGAGAACTGGCGCTCCTCTTCGCGCACCCGGCCGGACGCCTCCTCCTTCTCAAGCGCCAACTTCCTAAGCTGATCCTCCAGCTGAATTGGGAAGACGAGGGTTATGTGACGAGGGACGAGGGAAGACAAGGGGCCAGTGGGTTGACAGAGGCTAGTCACATGCACTGTGCATATGGAACAACACACTGCTACTCACACCGTACAGTATAGCAAAGAGGATACTGTACTTTGTTCGACGCTGTACGGCGACGCACCTTCTTGAGGAGCTTGTTGAAGTCGGGCTTGGAGTTGATGCGCCTGTCGCAGAGTGGGCAGCCCGGATGGGAGCGCATCTTCTCCACCAGCTGACCGTAGACGCGTTCGACTCCGCCGCTGCCGCCCTCCTTCCGTAGACCTTCGTAGAGACTTCGTTCGACTTCGGTGAACCGAGAGGCGAAGTCCACAGGGCCCATCGTCTGAGAATTACAGTTGAGAGTTTCCAATCGTAAGTAGGCTCACAAACTAAGCGACAGTATAAGCAGAAGTTCTAAGTTACGGAACGATTGAACATGCATCTTCCCATCGGCGCTGCAGCCGATATTCCCGAAACAATCTTCTGGGTACCTGTCAGCTAATCAGCGCTCACGACCAAAATATGGTTGACATACTGTGTTACGGTACTGCGATGTGCAATGGTGGCAATACGGTATTCGAAAGAAGTTCCAACCCAAGTCCACACCTGTTCCAGTTGCGCCTCCTTCTCCTGCACTTCGCGCCCCTTCTCTTCCTTCTGTCGTCGGAGTCTGTCCAGTTCCTCGCGCGCTCGACTCTCCTCCACTGTCTTCTCGAGAAGGCAAGCCTGCAGTTGATCCCTCTCCATCCGCTTCGCGCGCTTCGTGCGCTCCGCCGTCTCTCTGGAGAGAAGAATGGATTGTGAAGCTTCAAAGGCTCTCAAATAAAGACAGTCGGAGGAAGAAACCTGAAGCTATCGGCTCGCATGGGCCTGGGAATCAGCGCTGGATCGCAGCTGTTCAAGACGGCGTCGCGCGCCCTGCTCTTCTCCTCCAGCGCCTTGCGGTGCACGTCCAGTGTCGTGCGCAGCGTCTCGTTCGCCTGCGCGTCCTTGAGCTCCCGAGCCAGTTCGGTCGTCTGCGGCAGACAGGACGCTCCAAGAATAGAGGCGAAGAAAGAGCAAAGTGTCATCTCTACATGGGGTTATTCACCTTCTCGTCCAACTCGTCTCTTTCGACTTTGGCGCCGGCGATACGACGCGACAGCTCGTCGGGGTTCAAGCAGCTTCGCTTCCGCTTCAGTTCCTGCTCTGTGGAGGCGATTTGGTCGTCGAGCTCGCCGATTCTGCAAGCGCGCGACAACAACAAGTGACCGACGAGACAGGAAAGAAAGTGACAAGCAGTAAAATGAACGACGTGTCGTTATCTAGAATGCGTATACGATAGGGTTGTTAACTGGTATGCACTCATGCACGCACAGCACCTGACGTGTGAGGACTCGATGCGGCCCAGGCGCTCGCGGCACTCTTGGACGGCCCTTTGGAAGCGCTGCATCTTCTCGCGGTTCTCGTCTCGCTTGGCGGCCGCTTCGTTGAACCGACCCTTGCAGGTGGCCCTATTCTCGTGCAGTTCCGACTCTTTGACGTCAAAGCTTCTCTGGAATAATAAAGCTTCTATTCCGAGTTGTAAGCGCCGTCAACAGCGCGCGCACCTCGTCCTCCTCCTTGTTCTTCTTCATCTCGTCGAGACGGGCGCGCAGCTTCTCCTGCGCCACCAGCAGTTGGCGGTCGTCCAGACTGGACACGCCTTCCACTGATAAAGGATAGCCACCGCAGTATCAACCGCGCCCAGCCAATGCGACACTACAACTCACAGACGACGTTGCAGCGGACGCCCAGCTCCAGTACCTTCCCATGATAGCGCTGGCGTTTGGCCGCGCATTCCTGAACCCACCAAAACGCAGTCAAACGGCGCAATTGAAACCGTAACGAATGGCCAAAGCCAAGCGCACTTCTAAGGTCAGCTCCAGCCTCGAGATGCGAGCGTGAGCCGCCTCCACTTCACGAGACATGGTCTTGCCTCGACTTCGCGTCTCTTCCAGCTGACGCTCGCACTGCAATGGCACTAGTCGGCAGTTAGTTTAGTGTACGACACACACCAATGCAATTGCAACGAGCGTAATTCCACAGTACTCTGAGCTTATCGGCGGCCGGATCTCGGTTGGCGCTCTCGAACCGGTCGAGCTCCCTGCGCAGCTCCTCGCGGCTGCCCTTGTAGACGGTCACGACCGACTTCCGGTAGCGCTCAACGTTGCCTTGCAGCACCGCCGCCTTCGACTTCAGGCCGCCTGTAATCAGATCGATTGGGTACATCTACATACAAAAGATTCTAAAGACCTGTAGAACGGCAAACTTCCATCGCATCGATATTTGCGCGTTTATATACACTGCTCCATCAGAATTCAGAAGCTATATAGGAATCCTACCGAGCTTCTCTCGAATCTGGTGGTAGTCGGCCGTGCGAGCGTCGATGTCCTCGATCTGCTTCTCGACCGGCCCCAACTCGCGATTCAGCTGCTCGATTTCCCGCTCCAGTGCCTCCATCTCCTCTTCATTGGCCAGGCGCTCGCGCAGCAGCTGACGACGACAAGGGAAGTGTCTAGCTAATTGATCCCTCGGAGAAGCCGAAGGTGACGCCGCACTCGCGTCCACACACCTGAATCTTGGCCTTCCGTCTTTCCCGGTAGAACTCGACGTCCTTGGCGGCGAGCGACACTTCCTGGTTCTAAACATCGACGAAGGTGGGCATGCGAAGCAACAGCAACGCGAAGCAGAAACAACCGGAACTAGACCTTACCAAGCTCAATCGGACTTTACGCAGCGCGTCCAAAGCTTTGACGTAGCGCGTGGCGGCGAAGATCTCGTCGAACTTCGTCTTCAGCTCCTTCGGCTCACTCAGGGGCCTAGCGAGACAATTACATCCAAACGAAAACCACCGATCTTACAGAAATTGGCAACGCAGTGCAACTCACCAGAGACTCTGCTCCTGGTGGCAGAAGATCACGTTGTTGAGAACGGCTTTGGAGACGCCCAGAAGGCTGCAGACCTCCTTGTCGACGTCGGTGATTTTCGAGTTGAGCTTCTGCGTCTGGCCGTCAACGCCCACTAACTGGATCGTGCACTCTTCCGTTCGACAGTCGACTTTCTTCGCCTCAAAACAGTTCACAACATCAACAGTGCTACAGCATTACGACCACGAGGCTTTCTCTCCAGCGGCATGGGACACACTCGAAATCAGCCGACGGGCAAGCGGAATCACCCTCATCATCATCGGTCGGTATCACAAAGGATCACTGCTCCTTCTCTTGTCTCGGCGTTGTTGCGGCGGCGGCTAGTCGTCGTCGAAGTCGAGGAAGATGTCGTCTTCGACGCCGGCCAACGTCTGGTAGTCGGGGTGGTGGGCGTCGACTTGCTTGCCGGCGCCAGCGCCTTCGTCGGGCTCGAAGCCTCCCTCGTGTCGCTCGTCGAAGATCTCGTCGGGGACGTCGGCCAGCGTTTGGTAGTTGGGGTCGAGGCCGTCGACCTTCTTCGGCTGCTGCTGCGGCTGCGCCTTCTGCTCGAAGATCTCGTCGGGGACGTCGGCCAACGTCTGATAGTTCGGGTCGAAGGCGTCGACCTTCTGCTGCTGCTGCAGCGGTTCCCCTTGGTCGGGCCCGAAGTTGTCGGGCACGAAGGCCAGCGTCTGATAGTTGGGGTCGAAGGCGTCGACCTTCTGTTCTTGTTGCTGCCCCGGCCCAGCTTGGTCAGGACCGAAGTCATCGGGGACGTCGGCCAGCGTCTGGTAATTAGGGTCGAAGGCGTCGACGTGCTCGTCCTTGGCCGGCTCTTTCTTCTCCTGCGCCCCTTGGTCAGGGACCTCCTCCTTGTCGACCTCGGCCAGCGTGAAGTAGTCGGGACTCTTGCCGACCTCGGGAGCCGCCGCCTTCTTATTGCCTTTGTCAGGAGGCGGCTTCTGCTTCTGCGCCGGCTCGGCCTTCGCCTTCTCCTTCCCTTTCGCTGGCTTCTTCTTCGCTTCTGCTGCCTCTTTCTTCTTCTTAGCTTCTGCCGGCTCCTTTGTCTTCTTGGCTTCCGCTTTCCCTTTCTTCTTCTTCTTCTTCTCGGGCGCTTCCTTCGGCTTAGCTTTGGGCTTGCCAACTGGCGCCTTCTGAGCCGGAGGCGGCGCTACCTTGGGCCCTTGTCCCGGCGCCGTCGGCGGTGCAGCCTTGCCCTTCTCGAGATCCGCCGCCGGTGGCTGCGCCAGCGTCGCCTTCCCCGCTTTCTTCCGCCGGCATATGCAGAAGACGACTACGGCCACCACGATCAGCAGCAGGAGGGCGCCGCCACCCGCCGCCAAAATGATCACCACCTTGTTCATCGGTCTTCTTCGGCTGGCTTAACGACGGCTGCCGCCGCTTCTTCTTCCCTTCTTCTTACTTCTAACTTTCGATTTGCTACTGATCAAATCGTAAAATGATACTTCAATTTTGTCTGGGCTTCCGGTCAACAAGATTCTATTTTCCTAGAGCGACGGTACGTTGGCGATGGGGATCTAGTTGCATCGACAACCACACTACCTACTCTGCTGCTACATGCATACCTTCACATTGGCCGACATGCGTCGCGATACGACGCACTTCTTCCCATTGGGATCCTTGAATTCCAGCCTGACCACCGAGTCGATTCGGCTCCGATCGAAGACCTTAGGATCCGACACGAAGGCCTGGTGCTTACCCGGCGGCATCTCTCCGGTCGTGGCGAACTTGAGACATTCAATGATTGTCTGAACCACCACAATGCAAGTTTCTCGACCGTCCACTCCTCATTCCGTCTACCTATCTTTAGAAGTAGCAATAGAAACCGACTGTTTTCCCACTGCCATTCGGGCCGGTGATAATGGTCAGCGGCTTCTCGAACACGATGGCCTGCTGATCCTCGATCTGCCGACTCTCCGAACCACCCTTCGAGCGAACCGTGTCGGCGCAGAAGCTGCGCACGCCGTTGATCGACAGCTTCTCGATCAAGGAAGCCATCTCCAATCCAATCTCTTCAGCCGCGCGCGATTTCCCCTTCGAGGATCTTCTCCACACTCAACCCAACGGCGCAATTCAAATTTGCGCGCACAACTTCGGAAACCTTTCGCGCGTCGTAAGATACGCATTGGAACGCATTAGACATGGCTACCGTATTCGATGCGCCGATCTTCTTGGAATTTTTGACAAACCATCCCCTCCTCCTCTTTCGCTGTCCATATACTGCCTTCCAGGCGTGGAAAACACACGCCGTAATTGTTGGCCATATCGGCACGTCCAACGATTGAGATTGTTCCTGCGTTGCGTAACTCTTCCGCCTTTTACTGAGTCAACTAATGAATTTCAAACTTTTGAATGAATTTAGCCAGACTGCTATAGGTAGGTCTTGCAGCGATGTCCGAATATAGAATACGGTATTTTACTGAGTCAACTAACAATTTCAAACTTTTGAATGAATTTAGCCAAACTGCTATAGGTAGGTCTTGCAGCGATGTCCGAATATAGAATACGGTAAGTAATGTACTTTACATTCGGCATGAAGAAGCCATACAACGACGGTTTGGACGTCACATCGGTATCCAACAGTGATAGAAAGATAGCCACCACCATACCTTGTACGTACTCTTAGTTATTTTGCCAGTGATGGCGAACACAGAGGACTTATGCAGGTGGTTACACAACCGAACTTTGGTGCATTTGTGGTGGCGGTTGCTCGTGCGTGGGAGTTACTACCTCTCAGTCATCATGCATCTTTTACGATGTCGTCAGCGACTGTATTGGCGGCGGCGGAGGCAAAGGAGCCATTTGTTCCGTCGCCTCTTCGCCTATTAATCGGATGGTCGCTTGGCAGTACTGGGCGCGAAAGAACTAATGTGTAGACGGGACGAGCGAAGCGGCGGCGGGAGTAGAAGGGAAAGACTCCGCGAGACGTCGCCTTGACCGATAGCTTTCACGCCGCCGCCGCCGCCGCCAGAGCGGTGTGGACCTACCGCTGTGTCGAAAGAATGGAACTAAATGGGCCTCCTATTCTTCTGCCCCGCTCGATGGCGAGCAACGTGGGAACGGATTTCTTCGCCCAAAGTCCCCCTGACAGCGACTGCCGATTCGGACGGCGGAGGCTGCTGCTGCACTGTTGTGTGCCCCATTGTTTTGCAGCAGCGGGCGGCGCGCGCGCAACTAAATTGCCCGCCGACCTGACTTGACCGCCCCGAAAGCGCTTAGCCCGCCGTTCAGCTGGTTAGTCAACAGGTCCGAGGACTAATCGGATTTCGCTACCGGCGCCACGATCAAGTTGACTGAGTCTGGGCTGTTCTCGAATAGAACTTCTGAGAGAGCTTCACCAGCCAACTAAATATCTTCTAGGAGCCCACTGTTGCAACCTTCCCCGATTAGAGGGCGCGCGGTTTCTCTCGCTCTACCTCCCCAAAGCGCTAACGCCCGAGGCAGTGCCCCTTCGCTTCTGTCATCTGTTCCATTGATCTTCCGCTTCCAAGTGGCGCCTATAAGTAATGGTCTTTTTCGGCGTCTGCCGGAGAAGGCAAGGCACTCGCGTTGGGCCCGTGGCGGTGTGAAAACAAAGGGCTGTTCCGTAGCTGGCGGCGCCTCGGCGATGCACTTGCGCGCCCCACTTGGTTCTCCGCGGCGAACTTTGCGCCTATAGGCGGTGTCCGTTGCAGGAAATGTGCATCCGCAGGAAGGAAAGGGATCCTGCGTTTTGCGCTGCTTAGGCGATAAACAAACGCGCGCTTCTGTTGAATCGTCTCCCACCATCTCCCCCCTCCCTGGGGAGGTGAAATGGTCAGCGGCCGCCGAAATTAGCGCCGCTTCTCCCCCGCAAAATGGTCACTTTTCATATGCGCAGCAGCAACGGGGGCAAGACGGACGAAGACTGAGTGGGGAAGCGGCGATCCCTTCCCTAGGCGGCGGCGACAGACGGCGCGCTTCCTCAAGCCTATAAACGATTGATCTGATTAGAGGAAGGGTGAGAGGACAGAGGAGAAAGGGAGGGTCTTCGCTGTGGCCGTATTTCTGTCCCGAGCTCATCCGATTCATCTCCGAGTTGCAGTAGCCGCCGGCGGCGCGTCGCCGTCATTTTATAGTAGCCATTAACGGCCAGTGGACGATGACGCCAGCGGCCGGTAGTGCGCCGGGCAACAGCGGCAGCCGACAGCGCGAAAGTGTCGCGAAGATTGTCGGAGATTGTCGCCTCTGAAAAGGCGTTCGCACGGCCGTCCTCTTCGCCGCTGGAATCTGCCACTCATCCGTCACCCAGGCGCCGTCACGCCCATTGTGGAGGAGAAAGCCGTCACACGCCGGCGGAGAGCAGGCCTGCCGCCGTCGTCAGAGTTGATTGACCAGAGGGAGAATTGTATTATGCGAAGCGACTGCTGGCATCCTCCTTCCTGCCTCATCATCCGATTGCCGGCCGCCGGAACGATGAAGGATCTCGCGCTGCTGCTGTTCCTGCTCGCATTCCCTATCCAAACGTCTGCGTCTGAACGCTCGAGCTGCTTCTACGAAAACTTGACGTCTCGCGAAGTGGACACCGACCAGTGTCTGCGCACCGTCCGCCGAGCCGCCTCTGATGCGCGCCGTTTCTGGTTCGGCAAGAGGGCTTGGTTCACCAAGTTTTCGAGCAGCTACTGCTCCACTGCTGGCGCTAAGGTGAATTCTGCTATTTGACGGTGGTCAATGCTTATCCTGCAGTTGAAGCTCGTCATCCCTTTTGCAGCGCAAATGCCGCAAAAGTTTGGGCAGTCGCCTACTGGACGTGACTACCTTCGACGCCGCCTATCTTGACGACTTGGAGATCTTCCCCAGAGCTCGATTTCAATCGGAACGCGGCCACTTTCGCGCTTGCGACCATGTCTTCATGTGGAACGAGACTGTGGCCACGCTACCGTATCCCGAGATGAAGGCTGTGGACAGTTGGCACCTGAGAGCGCCGCCGGACTTCTGGTGGCCGTCGCTCGAGCAATCGTCGATGCACTACACCATCGCAATGATTGACGTTGGCTCCGGCTCGCTCCATTACCTGATCCACAACTTTCCAAGCGACACCAGCGTAAGTGCCAGTCATCGTCGATTGTTGAATGCGGTTGGGCCATACTAATGTCTTTAGCAGTGGCCGCAGTTCAGGTAGACCGCTCCTACCGAACGGTCAAAGGGAGGGAGGAGGGCTCGAATCCAGTGGCGATCGTGCTGTTGGAGCAAGAGTCTTGGCAGAGGTCTATCAGTTGGGGCCCCCACCTTAATTCGACCACTGGCAAGTTCGACTTTCAGAGCTTCGTCCTGGGCAACCGGTTTCTCAAAGGTAATGGGCATTATTTGATTGAAGCGTCTCAAAATCAACTATATATGTACTCATACAACAAATGTACCATTGTCATTCAGAGCGAATCGTGGGCCTAAACTGGGTCAGCGTCAAGGAGGGCTTCGACAGCGACGGCTGCGTGCGCCGACTGCGAGAGCAGCGCCTCTACCCTTCGCCGCTTCCCTTCCTCAGTTGGCAGCAGCTGGAGGTCGCGAAGCTGAGCTGGATGAGCGTCAGCTTCCCAAACGACGGCGGATTCGGCCTTCCGTGCTGCGGGTTGGTTACAGTATGCTGGGTAAGTAAACTGCTGGATTCACAATCAACATAGATTTGACCGCGTTCAGAGGCGCGACGATGCCGACCCTGAATGTGGACCTGCTGGGAGACAGGGCGATGCCAATATCCGTCGTCGAAAACGGACCGCCGACCCTTCTCTTTGGCGACGCGCCCAATGGGCCGTCGTCTCGCGTTCGAATCAGCGAACGACGTCGACACCGTAAGAAGTTAATTCATCAACATTCGTCCTACTGACTTCAGCAACCAACCAACTTCGTCGAAATTGCAGCTGAACTCGGAAGCGGTAGTCTTAGCACTGTGCTGTTATCATCACAAGGGCAGGGTTCGAGCGACATAGACTGTTGGTGGCTCGTCGTTAACGTCCCAGCAGAAGAACTGAGCAGAGGCTATCCGTCTGGAAATTCAACCGCCAATGCCGTCATTCCGTACGGATGGAGGTCGAACGTTGCGTCCTCGTCTCGGCAGCCACCCGTTGCTTTTCTCGCGTTCACACAGAACGACGGCCGTATTCCAGCCGACATCGTTCGAGACGATGTCTGCCTGGGCCGAGAACAAGCGCCGTTCGTACCTATTTGGAATTCAGTGTTGACGGTCTCTCGTTTCATGTTCGAGCAACATGGCTTGACCGTGTTCAGGTGTCGCTTCAACCTCGACTACTTGATGGCCCGATACTCTCTGCAGTTGAGCGCGCTGAGCTGGATGCGCGTGGCCGACGACGAAGCCGCTGCCGGCGAGTACTGTCGCGCCGATTCGGCCGGCGTCGACTGCGAGGAAGCTCGGCAGTGGTGGTCGCGGGTGGCCCGGACGACGGCTGCGGCGACGCTCGACGCGTCTTCGCCGCCGCCGTCGCTTCTCGTCCTTTCGATGGTCGCACTGTGCCGTGCGCTGTTTGTCACATGACAATGGGGGACGCCGAACTGACTGGTCGAGCAGACAATGGGACACTCTCACGCGGAAAAGAGATTTATAGATGAATCTGATGGGCCTTCCTTTAGAAAGGAACGAGGCTGTTCGGTCGCTTAGTCACGCACGGTTGGCGGACTGTTCTGGTCTACACTGCAACATACATACCGTCTTGCTTCACTTGTACGATTTACTTGTGCATACACACGCGCCGCTTTCTGTTCTTTTAAGCTGATAAAATGTCAAAGAAGCCGTTACGACATCTGGCTTTTTGGGGGGCGGGGGTGGGGGTTGGGGGGTTTTTTTCCCATGGGGGGGGGTTGGGGGGGGCGGTATATTTGGATTTTTGGGTGGTTGTACCACAAAGTTTAACTTAGATGTCTGCCCAGTGAGAGGTTTGTCATGATGGGGGAGAGGAAAAGGGGGGAAGAGGAAAAATCTTTTGGGGGGGGGGGGGGGGGGGGGAGGGGGGCTGCGGGGGGTGGAAATTCCGGGGAGGGGCAAACGGCATTTGAAGGGCAAGACAGCAACCTTTCAAATGATAAAAGAAACGACTCTGTAGCCCAAATGATGTGCGAAATGCAGCCAATCAAAGTAGTCCGCATTGTGCCTGCGGGCCTCTTGGACGACGCTCAGGTGGACGTTTTGCTCATAGCTGCCCTTCCTGGCACAATGCAGACAACTTTGGTTAGCTGTATCTCGCGCATCATTTGGGCTACAGAGCCGTTTCGTTCATCGTCTGAAAGGTTGATGTCTTGCCCTTCAAATGCCGTTTGCCGCTTCACAGAATGTTCACCCCTGCGCAAGCGACGGCCATTCCCGTGCTGGCTTCCCGCGAGAATCGGGACTTTGACTTTTCGGCTGTGTCATTCTCGCACGCTGCACATTACAAAGCTCTCACTTGCCAGACATCTAAGTTATACTTAGTAGTACAACCACCCAAAATTTCAAATCGATCGGTTCACTCAATCTCTGCTAGTTGGCAAACAAAGTTGCCAAACCCACCGTGGGACACCCTGTACATGTATACTTCGGTTCAGTGTTTGTGCTTTGTGCGCAACCGCAACTCTCCACAAATTGTGGAGTATACTTAATTAGAATCACTACGATACATATTATGATCTTCTAAGGCACAAACGGATACATAGCCATACGATAATCAGCCACAAGGCATTGGACGAAGAAGGAAGATCGCCTTATGTATGTACACTAGTTTATGCACTACAATACAACGCACACTTTCGTATTATCTCCACATAACGTGTTCATCGCCAACCGACGGGTATCAGTAGAAGCGTTTGGCGATCTCGGGAGTGGCGACGGAGAAGAAGAGGAACATGAGAGCGCAGATGGTCAGCAGAAGCACAAGATTCACTCCCAGGAACCACTTCGCCCTCGTCGACTGCTTGATGTCGCGAATCTGCTCCAGGTGGGCCTGCAACTTCCGCTTGGGTCACTATGTACACTACATCCGCTACCGTATCCAGTCGAAACGATGATTTGCTACAAACTGTTTGTCGAACACAAAACGCGGCCGTTCGCCCTGATGGCGCTATGAGAGAACAGACCTCGAATTCGGCCAACTTCATGTCTCCAGCGCTGGACGCGTCGTAGTTGTAGCCGCAGAACCAGATGTATCCCCTAGCCACCTGACGGAAGCAGCTCTTTGGAGCGTCGTCTCTTTGCCTTTCTTCTACAGCAGTCAGGAACAATACAGCAGTCAGGAAAGATTCCATTCGACATGTATAAGAAGTACACACAGTCCAGCCAACCGTGGTCGAAAGCGGCCGCTTCCTTGTTCTGCAGCTCGAATGCGTCCTTTGCTACTGTCACCCCATCGTCCGCTGACAGCACCGTCATCTTCTGGGACACTTTCGAGCGAGGGAGGCTCTCCTTCCGAATGACGTCTTCCTCGTGATCGACTTCGACACGATGGTCGTCCGGCCGATCCGCCTTGTCGTGGCGCGTCCAAAACGTCGTCCGGATTAGCTGAATCGCCGCTGGTATGTAAACGGCATGGCGTGGACTACACAGAAGTACACAAAGACCTGTGGAACCGCTGCAGCTCGCGCGATCTGACGTGCGACGTAAACCTACCTACATATGTACATACATACAATAACACCTCCTAAACCGCACCCTGAACTGTTCAACGGGCTGAGTCAGCAAGCTGACGGCGACGCAGACGACTATGGTGGTCCAGAAGAGGATGACGGCGAAGTACATGTACTGGATCTTGGCGAAGAAAGGCCGGCCGTCCTCGGTCGTGCAGTCGGCGGGAGCTTCAAAGGTGAAGTCGACGATTAGGCGCGCGATGCCGACCACGAATCCGCAGATCAGGGACCAGAAGGCGCCCTAAACAGCAACTAAACATTGTGTATCAGGGCAGCGTAGTACTTACTATTTGCATGTACAGTGAAAACATGTCAGACGAGCTTTTAGCGACGACCTGCTCATTGGTGCGCTTCCACAGGATCGCCAGCAAGTAGACGGCGGCGATGGGCGGCGCCAGGTTGGCGGCCACGGCCTGTATGTAGATGTAGAGCTCGGCGCCCTGCTGCGAACTGACCACGGGTACCCAGGCGATCGACACCAGCACCATGATCGCCACCCAGACCCTACAAAGAACTCGTCGCCGTTTACCTGTGCAAACGTTCATATACATATTGCTGAATCCAAACCAATTTGCGCAGTCTGCAGTACCTGCCGACAATGAGAAGTTCTCTGGGAGATGCCTTGGCCCTTAGGCGGTGCCAAATGTCCATTGTGAAGAGCGTGGAGGAGCTGTTGAAGATGGAGCTCAGATCCGACATCAGTGCCGACAGCATCACGGCCAACATGACGCCTCGGATGCCTCAACATACATATACGATCCCGCATAACAGTACAGGATTATGGTATTCTCTCCATGCAACTACTCAACCGATGGGCAGCAGTTTGACGACGAGTTGCGGGTAGGCGATGTTGGTGCAGCCGCGGGGGTTGCCGCAGACCGCGACGCAGGTCTCGGCGTCCGAGCAGCCGACGGTGTCTTTGTAGAGGACGCGCGCCGCCATCCCCGGCAGAACCATGATGAAGAGAGGCAGGATCTTCAGGTAGCCGGCGAACAGCGTCGCCCCTTGGGCGTGCGACAAGCTCTTGGAGGCCAGAGTCCTCTGGACCATCATCTGAAGGGATAGAACGCAAGATAAGAAGAAGCAAACCTTCTGCTTCGAAGTTCTAATCAGCTGTCATTGTCCCTGAATTTTGCTACTTGTCTTGTCTACGTCCATGTCCTGGAACACTAAACTGTCTTGTCTGTATCTTTGTTCCGCGCCTAATTTGCTCCATAAATTGCCTCGCCATCACTAAATGGTAGCACGTTGGGTGATATGCTACAAAATTCAAAGGGCAATCTAAGGTCAAATAAAGGACAATTTACTGATTTGTCCACACGGCTCATTCTGATTGTCTTGTCTTTGTCTTGTCTTTCCGACAGACAACGCAAATTTTAGCCGAGTTAAATTGTCTAAAAAATTAAAACAATTCTCCTCTAAGGACAATGACAGGTCTGGTTCAAATCATGTAGGATTCCAGAGAACTCCACTGCTCACTTGATCAGCGGCCCAGTACCAGATGGAAGCTGGGCTCTGGCCGAAAATGAAGCCCGCCCAGGGGTAGTCGCCGTCCGTCGCTTCGCGCAGCATGCGAAAAGACTTGTCCTGCTGGTCCTCGAGTGAGGGGCAGATGGGGAAGTTCCCTGTCGCCGCAGTGGTGTAATTGAGCGCTGGAGGGTAGGAGGCCATCAGGCCGACGAACCAGCCCACCTGTGGCTGGGACAGTGCTGAAATGCGAAAACAAAATAAAAAATATTCAGTTTTCGTTGAGATAAAGTGAAAGAACCGACCGACGACAGCGAGCACGGTCCCTCCCAGCAGCATGAGTCCGCACTGGAGTGTGTCTGTGTAGATGACGGCCGCCAGACCGCCTGCGTACGGACTTATATGTACGGAATCGAGCATATGTGCGTGATTTGAAGCAGCAAGACGCACTGTATCTATGTTATCGTAAGCTAGTTAACTATCACAAGGGAATGCAAAGGCATGCGACACGTCAGCTTGATCGTTCCTGACGTTCGATTGCATTGACTGCCTTTGTTCTAGCCTGTTTACTGAAAGTGATTATGTATAGTATGCGCTAGTACAGACGGTGCTTACAAGTGTACCACCAACCAGTAATGGTGCAGAGAGTGGTGATGGCGAGCACGAGGAGAACGGCTGCCCAGATGCTCCACCCAAGAGCCACCTGCACGAAGAGTCCCCCAGAGTAGAGGTTGACGCTGATCTTGGTGAAGACGTAGAGCAGCATGGACACGCAGGCGAGAAAGACGCGTATGCGCTGAGGGGCGCGCGTTGCACAAGAGACACGGTGTATGTATGTAAGGATACGGTAGACTCCTTGGTACATAGCAGGAGCGCGAAGGATGGCCACACGGCATCTGCACGTGAATACAGAAGTCCACAGTTTATATTCGTCGTCCTTTGCCTCTGCCAACTCAACACAACGTAATCAGCTCTGTGTCGCTTGTGCAGCGCGCGCGCCTGGCCGCCGAAGCGCTTGCGCATGAACTCGGGAAGCGTGTGACAGCCGCTGGCGATGTAGACCGGCAGGAAGAGCCATCCCAGCAGCTGCAGGAAGAGCAGGGCGTTCAGCTCAAAAGCTCCCACGCCCACTCCCTGCGCTGCGCCCGAGCCTGCCAGGCCCACGAAGTGCTCGCTGCCGATGTTACTGGCGAAGAGCGAGGCGCCGACCTGGAATTGGGGTGAAGGATTACACGGACGCGTCAATTTGAATAGTATACATTATGTACTCTTAATAATATGAATATTAATAACAGTAATACGTACCTTTATCTAGACTATAATCATACCGGCAGCCATGTCATGAAGCGTCCTGCCAGAAAATAGCCGCTGATCGTCGCCCGATTCTTTCGAAATAGGGACTGAATCATCCAAATTGCTTCTGTATACAAAACTGAATTACAAATTCAAGCAAACTTTTCTAATGACACTCACGTAGAATCCGACACTTAGCACCAGAAGTATATAAGCTGCCACGGCTAAGCCGTCCAGCCAGTGAGTAGTCGGTTCCTCCATTTCTACACGTCGTCTGTCAGTCACTTGTTCGCTGGCCAGAAGTTTCGCGCTATCTCTGTTCCGGCGGCTGTAACGATGGATGGAGAGTGGTACTCGAACTAAAACTGCCAATCAAAGCCCTTATGTGTCCCCTGTTTGAACCTATAAAGGCGTAGAGTCGTTGGAATTTCTAGTCTGTGTCGACTATAGGCACAACTACGGCGCTTTACAAGCCAACTGCTATCGGCTCTGTGCTATGTATGGGCTTATCGGGTCTGAATCAACAACAAACAGGAAAGCGCCGCGCGCCGACAAACACTAGCTCTGGCAGCGCCGATGTCGTAGTGATTTTGGAATGTGTCATGCAAATGCAGGTTTAGTTCGTTTGTCATCAGATTCTAGAGCCCTGGGACGTCGAAAATCCTCGGATAATCGGCGCGCCGATTTGCGCCAGCGTCACGACCGAACAAACGGCCGAGCGCTCGACCCATCATTTTAGGGACGGCGTGACGGATTTGACAAGGACGCGACAGAGGAAGACGAGTCTGCCAGTCGTCCGACGACGCGCGGCGTAACCTGCTCGTCTTCCGAGCAGCGCGGTAGAACACGACGAGTTCTCTATACCTCGTCTCATTTGTCGCACGCGTGCGGTGGCTCTTTCCTCGGTAACTACCTGCGCACAAAGACGGCCAACCCCTCAAGGTGATCGTAAAAAACCGCCGACGACGACGGCCACGGACGGAAGAAGACGACGCAACGGCTGCGGCTTCTGCCTACCGCCGGACAGTCCATTCATTCGCTTGCGGCTACCGTGTCTGTGGGCGAAAATGCGCGAGTGTTGCGTGCGCGCGCGTGCTTCGCTGACAGGTGAGAGATGTGACGGACCGCAGCGGCCATCGTCGGGATTTTAGTCGCCCCTCCCGCCGAGTCGAGTGGCCTGCCAGCGATTCTAGGGGCTAGGATAAACAGCCAGTCGACAAGCGCGACGACAACGCCGGCGCGCGCGCGCCCTCCGCCAAGTCGAAGCCTGCCGCCGTTGCTGCTGCCCACTGTTGACACGTCGCCGTCGCGCATATCCACCCATCGTCCCATCCGTCCTTCGGCCTGTCGGCATCGCTTCTCGGCGGGAAAAGTGGTGCGGACCGAGCGACTATGATGATATGTGCGAGATGGCAGGCAGAAATCTCCTCCCGGCGCGGCGCCAAAGCGCCATTAAAACCGTATCCATCGTCAAAACTACCCCTCTGGGTTGCGGCAGGTTTTTGGGCGCCGTTTCGTGGCCAGCAGAGGTTCGGTTCGACGGGAGGGACCTCAAAAAGTTTAGGAACGCCGATAGCCGGCAGACTTCTCGTCAGCTGTTGCCGTGCTCGGAGGTCGTTCATCTTTTCCGAGTCAGCGAGCGCTCCCAATGCCTTCTGCGCTCACGGTAGCGTCTGCGCCCCCCAAAAGACGCGTAACTCATCGAAGTTGGAACTACCGCTTTCGGAGTTGTTCTCTTGGCTTTCTCCTCCCTTCATTCTTCTGCCAAAGATTGGAAGTGTAGTGGTAGCCCTGCGGGCCAACCGATAGACAGCGAGCCTGTTTCTCCCTGGCTTTGTGCCGCGCGTTCAAGTGAGGCCTTTGTGTCAGTGTTGTGTTGGGGGCCAGTGAGACATTTGTAAGGGCCAGGGAAAGCGAAGGAGTGAGTGAGTCTGAGACGGACGGGCCTTCACAAAGCGTAGCGAAGGAGGTAGACGGGGCGCTAGGGCGGCGGAATTTCGCCAGTGGTTCTTTGGGAAGAAGCTCCCAGCTGCTGCCTCGCCCCGCCGCCGCCGCCGGCGCCCCCCACTGAATGATCTTTGAAAAGGGGCATCCGCCTGCGCCGGCTAATCTCTCCTCGTTTTGTTCCATTTCCCAAAGAGACGCATCGGGCGCGCGCAGTTTTTGCCGCCCGAGCGACGACCCCTTCCGCTCCTCCCGCCAGTGCTCAAAACGCCGCCGATCGCTCGCTTACCAGCGCCAGCCGGCCGCCTTCCATAGCCGGCAGATGTACATCCGCCCCCACTCCCCAACCACAGTCGCAACCCTCCCCGTTTGACTGGGCTATGTACTACTGACACTATACTTCATCGTCGGACCAAATCGGCATTCGGAACAAGACGCTGTCCATTGAATAGCTTCAGCGAGTTCCACTCCAAGATGCGGCGGCTGCAGCCGAAGCTGCTGGGTCGTCGGCAGCCCTGGTGGTGTCGGCCCTTCGAGACGGCTCAGCTGGAGACGACCTACGAGCGCTTCGTCCACGTCCACTGCCTGCGCTGGCCCGTCCTCTTGACTTTGGCCGTCTTCGCAATTGCCGAAGTGGCACTAGCAGCACTATCGGCCACAAACGACCTGGCAACTACTGCGCAGATTGGTCTGGCGACTGGGAGCCATCTGGCCTTGGCAGCACTTGCTACCACGCTCTTCTTTGTGGCACTCTGCGCTGCGCCCGCCAGGACAACTGGCAGTCGAGCTCTGCTCGCCCAGCGATCGGTGCCTTGGTTCCCCTCCAGTTACCTTCTGGCGTCGCTGCTGGCCACGCTGTTGGCTCAGGCCGTCGGTTCGATTGTCGCTTCGATAGCAACCGGTCTTCACCAGATTTTGTTACTTCTGTTATGCACGCTGGTGCTCACGTCTCTGCCATTCGTCTTCTGCTGTCTCGCCGTGCCGGCGTTGATTCTCACCCAGCTGCTCTCCTTCTACTCACAGAACGACTCGGAAATTACGGCGACGAAAGCTGCCTCACAGGTGAACAGAAAGATTACACTTTTGGAATTACCCCACAGATTTTGCTACACTTGTGTACTGTAGGTCGCCGCCAACGCGCTGCTCTCCGTCTGCGCCCTCATCGTGGGCTCCATTCTCAGACTGTGGAAGACGAAGAAGCAACGCCAGCTTCTGCTCAACGTCCGCGACCAAATCGCCGCCATGGGAACCGTGCAGGCGGAGAACTCGAAACAAGTGTGTGGCAGTTGTGCGTATAAACGAAAACGGTTTGATTTGAGGAGGGTGCTGAGCCCTAATATTTGCGCATGCAAATTGATGTGCACAAAACAAAACTAATGACACACGTACGTATACGACGTCCACCCATCTCATCTCCAGGAAGTGCTGATATCGAGCTTGGCGCCTGCGTATCTCGTCTCGCGAATTAGGCAGTCGCTCGAGCGAACCAACGATGTGCAGCACGTCGTCAGAAGTTTGGCGGCCGAAGAGTACACAGTCGGGTCAGTACCGTCATCCTACAGTTTATGACATTTTGGCAGAAAATGCATAGCATTCTTTTCAAAATGCAGCGTCGTCAGCATTGAAGTGGTCGGAAGCCATCAGCAGGACTGCGACAAGCACTTCGAAAGGATTTCCGCCTGCTTAGATGACACTGCCAAGGTATACCTAGGTACATACTTCCTGTCGTTGGCACACAGCAGATTACAATAGTCTCTGCATGTCTTAGTGAAGTTGAGACGACGTGTATCTCCTACGTACGCTGAATCACAATTTCAGGACGTGTTGTATTGCGCACATACCTTGTTCGAGGACGCACCGAAATGAGCCGAGAACTAAAACAAAATATGTCAACGAATGCAAGTGATATCTATTGGCTCCATTGCTCCTTCTTGTCACTGGAAGTCACTCAACAACACAGGTCAGCGGCTACGAGTGCCTGAAGTCGATTGGCGCAGTGCGCTACTACGTGCGCGGCCTGGGAAAGAGCGAGTCGCTTCGTGAACTGTCTGTCTTTGCGGCCAAAGCTGCTGTCGACATGATGGAGATGCTCAGGTGGAAACAGGAATGAATGAGCAAAGAACAAATCAAAAGTAGATATAATATGGTAAATTATAATAAGACGAAATAAACCAAAATAACGTAGAATGAATAAACTGAAGTGAACGGGAGAATAATGAAACAAAAGAAACAACCAGAATATGCAAGACAAGACAAAATAAAATTGAAAAACCTAAATAAAACAAAATAAAATAAAATAAAATAAAATAAAATAAAATAAAATAAAATAAAATAAAATAAAATAAAATAAAATAAAATAAAATAAAATAAAATAAAATAAAATAAAATAAAATAAAATAAAATAAAACAAAATAAAATAAAATAAAATAAAATAATATAAAATAATATAAAATAACATAAAATAAAATAAAATAAAATAAAATAAAATAAAATAAAATAAAATTTAATAAAATAAAATAAAATAAAATAAAATAAAATAAAATAAAATAAAATAAAATAAAATAAATAAATAAAATAAATAAAATAAACAAAATAAATAAAATAAAACAAAATGAAATGAAATGAAATGAAATGAAATGAAATAAAATATACAATTTAAATAAAGTATAATAAAATATAATAGAATATAATACAACATAATAAAATAAAATGAGACCAATTGAATAAAATCAATAAAATAGACGAACAATAAAATAAAATAAATATAAAGAAAACAAAATGAAATAAAATAAAATAAAACAATAAATCAAAATATAATATAATAAAACAAAATAAAATTAAATAAATAAAACAAATAAAATAAATGAAATAAACAAAAGAACAGACAATAAATTAAAATAAATTAAAATAAAATAAGATAAAAGAACTTGAACTAAATATATATAATTAGATAATTCGTAAAGGGAAGTTTAATTGCCGTCCCAAAAGCAGCCCAAATTTCACGCTTACTGATATTTATTTTGCAGCATCAAACTGAGTCAAAATATTTTTTAAATTAACGACACTCCAACTTCAGTAGTTTTGCAACGACTCCCCAAAGCGTCGAGGGAGGAGGGGCGGAGGAGAAGCAGAAGCAGGGGGCGTTGGAAGTCGCTCGCTGCGGCGTCGACTGCGGTAGGGTCGCTTGCGGCTTCGTGGGTCCCGTCCGGCCGACCTTCGACGTCTGCGGAGTGGTGATCGACGGCGCCGACCGCCTCCGACTTCTCAGCTCCAATGGGTGAGGACCGGTTCTGGCTGGGGTACTACGCGCAATGTATGTAGAACATTGTTGTGTTATCGACCTACTAAGTTGCTGATATTCTGAGCATACTGGATGTCGGTTGCGACTGTATGTTCAGCCAAGTTGTCGTCAGCACTGAGGTGGCCCTGCACGCTAAGAGCGAGTTCGTGTTCGCGCCCGCCAACTCGGCTGCAACGGAGAGAGAAGCCGTCTTTGTGGTCTCTCAGCTAAGGCCCGACTCGGCTTTGAAGGCATTTGACGTACGGTAAGCGCGCTTCAGACTCAGTAGAACAAAAGGAAGATGAATAAGACCGTTCTCATCTCATTTAGAGCCAGACGACAGCGGGCAGCCTGCGGTGGAGCCTTGCGCTGGTGTCCAAGAAGGACGGAACTACGACGGTGACTGCGCCATTTGCGGCTACCAACGTATGTACTATCCAGTTTCTCACCATTCTATTGTAAACTTTATCCAACGCTCCAATTCCAGCGACTGGCCGTGCAGACCGGTTTCCGAAAGAAGGCCAGCAAGGTCGACGTCACTTCCGCGACCGACGACAAAAGCGGCAACAACGGCCCGGGCGCCTTCGATCACACCACTTCTCGGCTGGCGACCTTTGTGGGCGATGCTAGAAGCAGTTCGCTTGCCCAGCTGAACCGGCGCGCGATGCGCTGCGTGGATCTGGGCTTCCCGGACTACTCCATTGAAAGAAAGGTTGGTGTGAGCGCGCCCTTTGTTACGAAGTGTACTACGGCTAAACTTCCGGACTTGCAGTACTGGTCCAACGGGCGGAAGGACGTCTGCACTCTGCGAACCACCCTGGCTGCGCTGTTGGTGCTGCTGACCTGCTGCGCAGGCTTCCACTACTTCGCCTTTCCCAGGTTGGTGGTTCGCAAGGATTTTGCGCTTTGGTGAATGCCACAGTTTACACAGCTTCTCTAGGACCTACTCCTACTGGTATTCTGGGCTGTTGCTTCTGCTGGCCTATCTTCAGATAGGGGCGCTGCTCGCGCTGCTCTCTTTGAACGGCTGCTCTGTGAGTCGTCACTCATTCGTGTATTCCGTCTATGAATTTGTCAAAACAGCTAGCGCACCAACTTGTAGAGTTTCCGGCTCTACATCACTTCGACCCGCTTGGGCCAGTGTCTCTTCTCGCTGCTGATCGTCTCGCTGTTCGTCCTCTGGTCTCTCGTGAATTGCGTGAGTTGTCAATGCCTCTAACATGCCAGCTACATATAGGCGCCACAATTAGTATTTGTTGCAGTTCTCCCTGTGGTCGACGAGTGCTTCGTCGCGTCCCGTCCAAGACGAATCCACGGCCGAGTACGTGGCGTTGTCCTGCGCGGCCTTGCTGCTGACGCTGACCTTGTTCGTCCGCCTCTCCACCATCGTGCGCTTTGTTCTCGCTTCGCTGCTCGTCGGCCTCCATCTGCTTCTACTACTGGCGGTCGTCCCTTCCTCGAGGTAGGCAGCGCTGTGATCACCGGCGGAACGCTATGCTTTTGGGTGGGTGTAATAGATCCGATTGGCGGATTTTCGCGATGGCGAGAATCGCAGGGCGGAATATGCCGATAATATAATGAATAAAATGATGATAAGGAATGATAATATGAATAAAATTGTGTGCCGGTCCACCCTGCGTAAAAGCGGATCGCGGAATCACGAAGATCACCCAAATCGGATCTGTTAGACTCGCCTAATGTTCCGCCGGAGCATAACGTTGAACTAACACCGTGAACCAACTCAACAGTTTGATTCTGCGCTTCTACAGCAGCGTACGCTCCTACGGCGACCGCTGCATCTCCCTTCTGATGGTGCTCTGCGTCTTCCTGATAATCTCGCGGCAGGTCGAATCTCTCTGGAGGCTGTGCTTCTTCTGGGAAGTGCAGGTAAAGCTAGAAACTATTATATACGGTAGTTGGCTTCACCCATGTGAACGTTTAGTGCGTGCCGTTGTATTGCGCAGGCGGAAAGGAGTCGCTGCGACGCCGACCGGCTCTTCGTGGTAAACCAGCGACTGCTGGGCCAGCTGTTCTCGCCGGCCGTCGTCCATCGCCTCTCCTCCAAGACGGTCACCAACAGCTCCTCTACTGTCCCTGGTGTCACCGCCGTGGTAAGAGCGACGCTTTGCAGTGGCGTAGACGATTCAAACGCCAAAAAGCTAACCGACCACCGCAGGACTACTACTACCGCCAGTCGAACCCGCGGACGACGATCCTTTGCATTCGATTCGACTGCTCGGAGATCCTCAGCTCGGCGGAGGCGTCCGCCTCTCCGCGCAGCGGCGGCGGCGGCGGCGACGACGGCCAGCGCAGCGTCGTGTCCGACTACTCCATTCTGCACCGGCAGCGGCCGCTTCTCTTCTTCAAGTACATGACGGAGATGGTCGACTTCTTCGACAAGGTGATAGAGGTTATCAACTGTGAGCACTCTCTGATAATAGAATGTCAACGGGTACGGGTAACTTCAGATCCTGCTGGAACGGTCCGGAGGTGGTCACAGGACGATCGACAAGCTCTGCTCTCTCAACGGCGCCTTCTTCTTCGCCGCCGACACTCCGCCGAACGGCACGAATCGGCCGACCGCTGTGGGTTTCACCGGAATGACACTCAGTTTATCCATTCATGCAATAGCAGCCAATCTACTTTAGGGTGAAGGCGCTACGGCTGACAACGTGGCCACTCTACTGTCGTTCGCGTTCGCTGCCAGGCAGCAGTGCCAGAATCGCTGGAGCTCTGCCGGCGCCTCCTCCGTGAACATACGGGTCTTCTTTGGTGAGAGGCGCACTCCTTCCTGCTTTCCAACAAGCGCCGTTGCTGCGACAGTGTGCTCTCTTGAAGGTCTGGCCACGTCGGCACTGACGACGACGGTGACGGGCGATCGTCGTCTACAGTTCTCAGCTATGGGAGAAGCAGTGGACGCCGCTCTGGCTCTGTCGAGCGTCGCAGTTCACGCCGACAGAACTTTTAGCATCGCGGTGGGCAGTTGTTCAAACTTTGTGTGGGCGTTTCCATTCGCTAGCATTGTCAACTGTTCCAGGTGTCGGACGAATCCCGTTTGCTGCTGCTCAAGAACAGCGCTGTCCGTGGGTCGGTGTCCTTCGTTCCGTCCGAAGGCCAACTAATCGCGGACAACGGAGTGGGTCGGAGCTACCACTTTGTCGAGCTGGCTTCTTGGCCTTCGGTGACATCATCGGAACCACCTGCGCAAGCTGCAGTAAGAGGATCGTCGTCATCTTCCAAAAGGCCAGTGTGCGTCTAAGATACAGTACACCGGTAAGTCTTGTTAATATCTTTTGTGTATACTTTTCCAGGGATACTACTTCTCCCCTGAAGCCTCCGTCGAACTGGGCAAGCGAAGTCGCCGCCACGAAAGAGCTCATCGCGGGCATTCTGCGCAGCAGTCGCGGCGACAGCGCCGAGGACAGTTGGCGCAGTGCCGAGGACCAAATCCACACGGCCGACATTTCCCCAATCAAAACTGGAGAAGCCGAATTCGAGCCGAGCGCCGATAGTTTCCCAGCCGGCTTCCCAGAAGACGCGACGGCGATCGGAAAAGAGCTTCCGCCAGCAGCGCCTGCGCCGCCGCCGCTACCGAGATTCCACTCGAGTTCGGTGCCTCCCTACATTGACGAGTCGGAGGACTACTTCACCGAAGGGTACGAGGAGGAAGCGCCCACTGCTGGCATACTGGAGCTGGAGGAGCACAAGCAGATCGAGAAGCTGCAGAGGATTCTCACGCAGGTGCTGGCGACGCCGGCGCGATTTCAGGTGCGCAAACAGCGCTCGCTTCGATGTCTTGGTCTTCTGTCGTCACAGCTGCAACTTGGAAAGTGACGTACTGCGCTCTCACAGGGTGGCGCGGACTTGAAGGCGTCAGCGAGGTACAAACCCTTCGGCGCCTCCGCTAACAGCGGTGAAGGCATCTACGACAACGCTACAGTGGCGCTTGGCGTCTCCCAGCTGCCTTCCTACTCGCGAGTCGGCGGCGAGCGCAACGGTAGCGATCAGGCGAAGCCGCCGGTGATGATGAACACTGATACAGACACGGTGACGGTGTTCACTTGATGTATTGTAGATTCAGTCAATGGTTTTAAACTGAATTTAATTATTGTAATTAATCAAAATAGATTCAGTTAGGTATTTATACATATAATTAATGAAGTTGAAGTTGAAGTGAATTTAACTTAAATTAAATAATTAAATCAACTTCAAGTAAGTAGAATTAAACGAACTTAAATTAAATAACGTAAATTGAATTGAAATAGTTAAGTTATGCTTAATTAGAGTAAATAGTTAATTAAATAATAAAACTAGATCAAATTAAATTCAAATAAACAAAATTAAACTAAATGAAATTAAATTAAGTTTAGTTAAGTTATGTTAAATTTAATTTGATCTAATTTAATTTAATTTAATTTAATTTAATTTAATTTAATTTAATTTAATTTAATTTAATTTAATTTAATTTAATTTAATTTAATTTAATTTAATTAATGTAAATTAAATTAAAGTTAGTTAAGTTGAATTAAATTCGATTAAATTGAACTAGATTGCCCTAACTTGAGTTAAATGAAATCAAAATTATTTTAATTTAAAGCAAATCAAATTTAATTTAATTTAATTTAATCAAAGTTGAATTGAATTATATAAATTAAATAAAGTCATAGTAAATTAAATTATTAAATTAGATTGGTCTTAAAACAAGGCCAAATTCAAGTATAATTAACATATTCGTTGAACTGAATTAAACCTTGTCAACATCCCAGTCCATTTAGGCCGACAACTCGGACGCCGGCGTCGCCGTTGCACAGCCGTCGACTTCCACGGGGCGGACAACGGTCGCTGCGGCGCCGCCTCCAGCCGTCGCCAACTGGGCCAGCAAGCGGCGGCGGTTCCTGCGGCGTCGGAAGGGCGAGCCCGTGGTGGGAGCGGCCTCGACGACGACGACGGCCACTTCGAGCGACTCGGAGGAGGAGGAGGCGCTCTGGCCGCGCGAAGCGCCCACGAGACCCAGACCTGCGTCGCTCTCGCCGGTCGTCCTCATGAACAAGTGCGCCGTCTCGGTGTCCCCCACGAAGCGGCGCCTGCCGCCTTCCGCTGAGGTGGTCCCTTTGGGCGCTCCAGCAATCACTGTTGATACATGGTTCAGATCCTAATGAGAAGCTCATGTGTAGGGGAAAAGGAAGTCTGGCTCGCCGCGAGTGGAAGCAGTGGCGTCAGTAGAGGTTGCCGAGAACGGCGAGCTGCTGACGGAGAACGCTGTAACTCCCGAGACGCCCGTCGCCGACATCAATGGCATCGCGAGTCGTGTCCCTCCGCCGTTCCCGGCGGCCACTCCTCTTTTCGGCTCCGAGAAACCGTGAGTGTTATCTACATTCTCGGCTGCTGAAGAAGAATTGTATTGCGCCGACGGTCTGCACTCCTTTCTTGAGAGCGAAAGGACCGTTCGCCGCTCGGTGGGGCTCGGCCGTGCGTCGCTTCGCCGGCGAGACCGACTACGAGAACGTGGCGGACACCGACTACAACAACGACGTCTACCTCGACTACGAGGGGGAGTCTTCGCGCTCGCCTTCGCCGCCGCCCTTCGGCAGAGTGCGCAGAGCCTCGTCCAGAGACGACAGCTTCATCGGTAGGTCCTACTGATCTGTTATGGAAACGTCTCTAATACAAAGTTTTCACGCAGGAAGCAAAAGCCGCTCGAAGCGCAGCTGGATGGATTCCCTCGACTACCTCGGACTGGACGCTGGCCACGAGGCTGACATTGACTCCGTCGCTTCCTCGTCGCGGTACGCCAGCCGTCGACGACTACCCTTCCTCCGCCATCGGTCCTCCTCCTCTGTTGTGAACGGCGACCGCGCCGTCGCAGGTGAAGTTCCCGTATCTATGTTCTATGTATAATCCAAGACGACTTTCAGACGTTGTATGTACAGTACCTGCAGTTTCGCCGATCGTTGAAGGTCGACTGGAATACGACTCGGACTACGACAACGACCGCAGAGTCCTCTTCAAAGACCGAAACGACAACTCGGCGGCGGTACAACAGCAGAAGCAGGCGGCGCACCTGCAACTGGCGCAGGAACTCGACTATCTGCGCTGGAAGGAGAGCAACGCAGACAGGGCAGAAGGCACACGGGAGAACGCTTCCCAGAAGCTGCGGGAGCTGGCCCGCGACATCGAGCTGAGCTTTGGCGAAGTGCAGCTCGCGTCGTTCGATTCGAAACGCCGCTCCAACTGAGCTCGACTCAACAAATTGGTCGTCGTTTTGTGGCCTTGACCCGTGCCAAACGATCTGTTAGTGCTCATGTCTACAACCTGTTGCAATAATTGATGTTGCAATGTTTGTCACCAACTTGTCAGTTGATAATTATTGTGTGTTGTGTGAGTCAAAGTCAACGACAACAGCCGAATTATGTACGCGGAACAAAGACAGCCTGCCAATTTTCACTCTTGTATTGCTGCGGGTGCACTTGGAAACAGCAGATTGACAACTTTCTCGTCGAACCTGCGATATGTTTATCGCTCTATAATACGGTAGCCACAGTAGTTTCAAAAATTCGAACCGATTACTGTAATTTCAAATATTCAAACGTACAAATTACTGTACCGGTCGATTTCTCATTTTCTCGTCATCGTATCATCCGCAGTTTCGGTTGAGACAATACGAAGTACCATAATCCAAACATGAGCGCTCGCGTAATACATACTGTTCGTAAATACTGTACGTACATACTGTTACGTTCACAGGTTGCAAATAGGGAAGTTTTTGCAAACCGGAAGTGCTAACGCGAATCGCCTTTGTCGTTTACGTCGCAGAGTTTCGGGGAGAACTTGTCAGTATTGAGGCCGGTGTGGGTTGCGTTGGGGTTCCTGGGTTGGAATTGATAGTCGTCGCGGCAGCGCTGTTGCCAGCCGGCCATTTCCGTCTCAAGTCGACGGCGCTAGTCAGTTCTCGTCCCTCAATCCCTTTCGCAACCCTCAATTCGCCGACTAAGGCGAGTGGGTTGCCGTCACAGCCTGGATTCCGGCCGCGTGCGTCGAGCAGGCGGCCGGCCAGTGGTATTAGGCAATTGTGTTTCTTGAGCCCTCTAGCTAGCCAACCGCGCGGCTTCCATTGATCGGTTCTTTCCTCTAGCCCGCGTCGACCGTCCTCGGATCTCGTGCCTGCCGCTGAGAAGCAAGCGGGCGCCGGCGCTGGTCGATTCGTCTCATTTCGTCGACGACGACGGCCGCCGCCGTAGCCGCTGGCTTGTGAGGGAAACGAAAGCTCGCTGCCTCGGCTAGGCGCCCGTCGACGACGCGAGCCAGCGCAGCGCACAGCCATCCATTCCTAATAGCAAATCGAACTCGCTCGGAGCCGGCCTTGTCAGCTCGGTGGTTCTCCGTCTCTACATTCCTCTGGCCATGCATGTTCTCGTACATGAGCCGCCAGTGTTCAACGTCCACACGCTACCCGGAGGAGCGCTCGTCCTTTTTGCCTTGCCACTTCGATGTCGCCGCCGCGTCTCCCTCTCGGCGCACCAATCTTGTGACGAAGTGTGCGAGCGAAGCAGCTCTGAGTATTATGCTGGGACGCGCTAGTAGGGAAACTAAGGACCTTCTCGCAGACGTTACTGCTCGCCGCGCGGCTGACGGATAGCCCCCACGTTGGAACTGGCAGACAGATAGAAACAGCAGAGCAGAAAGAGGAAGCGAGCCGTATTGAACGGCCTGCCTTCTCTCGCACATACCCGTGCTCTTCTGGGAGCGTAGGTATAGGGGCACCGTTAACACGTCTCCAACAAAAGATACCGCACGTTCAGACTCGCCTAGTTCGTGCCCATCGCCATTCTCTCTCCCCATCGCTGGCGTTCTCCACGGCTCACTAGCGTCGCCGCGAGCGCTGTGGGCCGAAGCGCACTCTCGCCCCCCTCTGTATAGAAGAAGAGCCAGCACACACGCGCGCACATACATACACACACAACGGAGCACAAATTTGGCCTTCCATACGCCGAGAGCGCACATTGTGCACTGCGCCGGCGAAGCGAAAAGAACGTTGTCCGCGCGCGGCCCCGACGGCCGTCGTCCTTCTCCCAATAGTAGTGCCTGCGTGTATGCTATGCAGTGGATGTGTGTGGAGCGTGTAAGACTGCGCCCAGTGTTATGGGAGAATGCGTCGGAGGCCGTGTTTTCGTCTCTCAGTTGGCGTGCCAGGGGTTGTGGTGGGGCGATGCGCGTGTGCGCACGGTCTCACCCGCCGATTCCGTTTCACCTCGTCCCCGCGCTGCGCAGCGCGCAGCAGTTCTATCCAGGCCTGCGCTGGTCTAGGAATAGTCCAACCTTCGATGCGCACAAAGTGCATGCAGCACTATGTGTAGTAATACATGGCGGACCCTGTTCTCGTGAGCGATATCGCCGCGAAAAGTGGTTGAGGAGGGAGGCAGCGTTCGTGTCTTCACGTTTGGGCTTCGCTGGCTGTCGCAGTGAGCGTGCAGTTGCGTTCTTTGCGTGCGATTCGTGTGCCTATGGCCCTCGCTTTCTACTCTCCGGGTATGGAGCGCGTGCGTGTGTGTGTTCTTTCTTCGGCCGTCATTGTGTCGTTGCTACGGCGCGCGTTGGGAGTTGCGGTGTACCACTGCGCTGGCGCTGACTAGTGGCGGTCGAGAGCGACAACGACGAGGTTGTCGTCTGCCGGCTGGTTGTTGGATGGCCTCTCCGCTTTCAATTCGCGCGAACGAGCGAGTGGCTGTCACTGTCGTCGTTGTCGTTGCCGCTGCACTCACTCTGGCTCGCTGCACGCTGCACAGACTCAGTGTTTGCCTTGTCGCGGCCCGTCGGCGGCTGCGGCGCGACTGCACGTATTAGTAGGTGCTCCGTCGTTCCATGTGTGGAATTGTCGCGACGTCGTGAAGCAGGAAAAGCCACAGTGGGGTGGTAAGCGCCACTGTCTTCGTCGACCCCCTGTTGTTCTCTGTGCTCGCCTAGGTATAGCATTCGTGTGTCGTTGCCGTTGCGCAGGCTGCCGAGGAAAGATAGCGACGGCGGTCGCCGGCAACAACTCCGGGGGCTGCTGCGGCCGCTTTCTATTTGGCTGGCTGCGCCGCCTGCTTCTCTCCTTTCGCGCACCTCCATCCCTCTAGCTAGCTAGTAGCGTGGGCTCCTCCATTATTCCTAGGGCTGCGGGCAGATGCGGTGCTGCTGGCAGCCGATAGACGTCGAGAACAACCCGCGGCGTCCGCGCTCGCTCGCTCCTCTAGCTCTGCTATTGCGGCTAGCATCCAGCCAGCCCTTTCCATAATGCTCTCCGCCTGTTTCACCTTAGTCCCCCTCCGCTTTCCCTATGCACTAGAGCCAAGCAGCGCCTAGCATCCGCCTCTGCTCAATACGAGTAGTGCTGTGCGTGCGCGAGCCTGGTGTATAACATACATAGAATTCGCTGCTTATACACGCCGCGCCGCCGCACTCTTTGCTTAGCTGTGGAGATTTTCACTACACGACTTCTGGCATCAGCCGTCTCTATTCGCCCCGTTGAGCTGGATCCGTTGACCTTCAGTCGAAATAAACGATTTCAGTTGTCTGTCACGAGGCGGTGACGTTTGTCCGTCCGTGAAAGCAATCGCCTTTCAGAATGTGAACAGGGGGACCCATCAACCGCTGGTTTTGGTCATCCGTGTGCAGTAACTACTACCCTGTGGTGGTTCCTACTTGGTTCATGTTTGTGCCAGACCATCAGTAGCGAAGGTGGACCACTGCACTATACTTGCTGGCTGCTGCTGCTGTGTATCGAACTGGCCCAGCGCCCATCTGCGGACTGGGCGACCTTGTAATGCTGTTGCCGTCATTATCGTCGGGAGGGGGAGAAGCGGGCAGCAACTGTGGTCGCGAGAATGACTAAGGAGATGGTCGGTGGCTGCTGTGTCTGCGGAGAAGAGAATGGTAGCAAGGAGAACCCGCTCGTCTACTGCGACGGGCCGCAGTGCGACGTCGCCGTCCACCAAGGTTTGGCGCCAGATTCCGTCCTGTCCATTACGTAGTGGTTTGGAAATGGAAAAAGATACTTCTAGTTTATGCGTTACGTTCTGCAGGTTGTTATGGCATCCTGCAAGTTCCGGACCATGACTGGTACTGCGACAAGTGCGCCTGGAAGCGGAAGTTGGCCGCCGTCGGCGGAGAAGCGGCGGCGCCCTTCGAGCCCAAGTGCCAACTCTGTCCGCAAGGCCACGGCGCCTTGAAGAGGACCGATTCCACTGATGGTTGGAGGAGTTGAACAAATGAAGTTGCACGTTGCAGTGACAGTGTCGCAACGTGCCGTTCTCTGCATTCGCAGGTTGGGCGCACGTGATCTGCGCCCTGTACATCCCCGAGGTCCAGTTCGGCAACGTGCACACCATGGACCCCCTGCTGGTGGGGGCGATACCGGCCGAGCGCTACAGCCGCCTCTGCTACATCTGCGAGGAGCAGCGCGACGCCGAGACGGCCAGCCAGGGGGCCTGCATGGACTGCGCGCAGAGGGGATGCAAGCGCGCCTTCCACGTCACCTGGTAGGTCGCTGAACGGCCGCTTTTCCATCGTCATTACCCCGGATGGGACCACCAAACGTGAGCTTTACTGAGTGTATTTTTAGCGCCCAGATGAGAGGGCTTCTGTGCGAGGAGACGAGCAACGGCGGTCAGTCGCGCAACGTGCGCTACTGCGGCTACTGCGCCCACCACGTCAAGAGAGTGGTGAGCAACGTATTCCCCTTGGATTGGACCAGAGCAAAATGCACTGGTCACCTTTCTTGCTTTGTTCAGTCGCAAGACCCGAACATTCGCGTGGTGCCTGCCTACAAACCGGTGAACAGTGGTGGTGGCGGCAGCTGCCACATCAACACCGCCTACTCGACGGCCAACGGGCACGACGGTCGGAGCGCTTCGGCGACGGCGGTGCCCAATGGGCCGGTGGCGTCGCCGTCGTCCTCGGCGAACAGCAACAACAACAATGGCTCCAATTCGGACAGCGTCAAAGATACGGTGGCCGCCACCGTCCGGCAGGTCGCCGCCAACGGAGGAGGAGCGGGCGGCGGTAGCAGCGCCAGACTCAGCGAGAAGGGCGACTCGCGCTCCCCTTCGGTAGCCGGCGCGGACGGCGCTTTTGGCGAATTGGCCGCCTCCGGCGCCGCCGTGGAAGTCGGCAACCCCTTCGTCCAAGCGTCGGCGCAGGGCGGCGCTTCGGCTGCCTCCAATGGGCCGGCAATGGACGGCAGCAACAGAACTGCACAGCCGCCGGCGGCGGCCGGCGCGCCCCCTGGCCCTGTGATAGCCCCGCTGGCGGCCAACGCGCCTCCCTCGTCGCCGTCGTCGTCCTCGTCCGTCGCCGCGACAGCGGCAGCGTTGAACTCGCTCGGGACGTTGCCGCCTGGCGCGAGCGCGCCTTACAGAATCAACTCAGGTGAGTAGAGCCTTGAGATTTCCGTTTTTCCCCGCTATGTCATACTACCGAGTTGGCGCACGACGACGCAGGGAAGCGCGGCCGGCCTCCGGGCAGCACGAATCGGCTGCCGCACGGCTTGGACGGCCTGGGTTCCTTGGGCGAGGACGCCAAGCAGCACCCCCACCAGCAGCAGCATCCGCAGGCGAAGCGGCCCAGGCACCGCGGCAGCGGCGTCAACCCGCGGCAGACGGTGAAGACGCTGCTGCAGCTGGTCGACCCCGTCGTCCAGGACACCGTCAGCGACTTCCAGCGCGAGAGGGTGGAGCAGCAGCTGCAACACAGTAGCAACCACAGCCAGCAGCAGCAGAACAGCCTGGCCTCGCCCACCCCCAGCGCCGCCTCTTCCACCGGCGGCGGCTGCGGCGGCATCGTGGTGGGACCCGGCTCCTCCTCCATGCACATGCCGCCCTCCTCGAGCACCGTCGGATTGCTTCCCGGCCTCCAGGGTGGCAACGGCGCCGTCGAGCTGCCCTTGCCCGGCTTCAATACCATCGGTGGTTCGTTGTGCTAATTCCCCCTTTGCTTGGATGGCGGAGTTTGAGTTCCTGTAGCTACCGCAAATACTCTAATAAGCGCTCCCTCCGTCCAATAGTATCCTCTCCCAAAGGGAGATTGAAATAATGAGCCCCACGCCTTCAATGGCACCCTCTACCTTATTCACTATACTAGCCGCCTGTGTACTATAAGGTATACTGTAAGCATGCATACTGTATTGTAGTACCGCTACAACTATAACATAGTGTGGTAATGATATTTTTTGCACAGAGGAATATTGAATATGGTAGTAATATATTCTCTATACATGGTCGCCGGAAGAGCGGTTGAATTGATAAGGCCTCAAATGAGCCCCCCACCCTCCAATAGTACTCCGGTAGACATATTAGAGTATATTTTACGGTATGCCACATCGTTCCAGAGTCCTCCTTCCTGGGCTACGGCACGACCATAGGGCCTCCGCTGAAGCCGACTCCCAAACTGGGCCTCGTCAGTCCCGAGTCGGCGGCCGCCGTCTCCGCCTCTTCATCCTCCGCTGTACTCCCGCCCCAGCCCAGCGCCAGCGGGTAAGCGTTGTATTGGTATGCCGTTCGAATGAGTGGCAATAAATGAATTTGTGACGTTTCTTTGCAGCCAGTTGGCCGGCCTGACCAGTTCATCCTCGTCGAACACCTTCCCCACGTCCCTGGAGCAGCTGCTGGAGCGCCAGTGGGAGCAGGGATCCCAGTTCCTCATGGAGAAGGCGCAGCACTTCGACAGTGAGTCGGCGCCATTCGTCTACCGTAAATACACCAATAGCCCCCCCCCCACTCTCGAATTAGCTCGCCCCTCCAAGAGTACCCCCTCCTAGAAGAAGAAAGTAGAAAGCCGTCGTCTGCGGTAGTTCTTCGTGCACTACACTACCAGATTATGTACCCTAAGGTGAATTGTATGAAGTTGTACCGTACTATTTCTTTAGCCTACAGTACTACTGCGTACCATTTTTGTAGTTGCACGCCGAATACTGTAGCAGCAGACGTATCATTGTGTCGCGTCGTGTCGTCGCGCTGCCGACACAGTACTCCTTTGCGCAGTTTCAGTCGCGTCGCTGCTGTCCTGCCTGAACCAGCTGAAGATGGAGAACCAGAGGCTGGAGGAGTCGCTGCAGACGCTGGGCGGCCGCCGAGACCACCTGCTGGCCGTCAACGCCCGCCTGACGTTGACTCTTGGAGTGGCCGCCGCCGCCGTCGTCAGCTCCTCCTCGCCGCTCGACTCGTCCGCCGGCGCCTCGACTTCCACCGCGGGAGGAGCGCACGGCGGCGCCCTCTACGACGCCTCGCCCACCTCGGCCCTCTCCCAACTCCGCAACATGACCGCCCACGCCGTGGCGGCCACCACCCTCTCTTCGTCGCCCCTATCTCAGGTGAGGAGATCACCAAACCGGTGGCGTAGCCACTAGCCGGGTGGGGGCATTGAAGGCTAATGCCCTCCCCAATGCCGTCGCGCCTGCATTGCTGAATAAATTCGCTTGCGGCGTTGTATATAGTCAAAATTCTGCCTTCAAGGCGAAACATACCAAACTTCCGCCTGCGACGCTAAATCTGCATGTATTATTAGCACTAAAAATAAATAAATTATAAATAAATAAATAAATAAATTCCACTTGCCAATCCTAGCTAGTGGCTGCTCCCCTGAATCAGACCACAGCACGTTTCGTGAAGTTTGGATCGCATCCGTTGCTTCAGAGCGCAAGTGCAGGGACTCCGCTGATCAGTCCGGCGGGAAGGGGGGCGGCCGCTCTGCCGGCCACGGCCTTCACCAGCGTCTCCTCCTCCGCGAATCGGGCGTCCGCCGGTGGCGGAAGCGCCTCCATGAAGGCGGCCGGCTGCAATCCCGGCACGTCGGAAGCCTCGGCGTCTAACGACTCGAAACCTACCACCTTCCTAATGCCCAGGACGCCCACACCACTAATCAACGCCGGTCCGGGCGCCAACGCCTCTCCAGCGGCCGCGGCGGCGGCAGCCAGCCTCGCATCACAATATTCGGCGGCAGGACTGTCGCAGGTTCGGTATAGTAGCTGTCTCTTGTCGTCGGTTCTACGCCGGAACTTGCGCGACGCTTTCCAGGAGCAACTGGTCCTGCTGATGGCCCAGCAGCAGCACAGTCTGACGCAGGCCTACGGCGCCCTGATGCAGCAGCAGCAGCAGCAGAGGGGCGTCGGCTTCGCCGCGCCGACGTCCGCGCCGACGACGGCGGAACCTTCCAATTCCCCACAGCAGAGGGCCATCAGCGCCACCATCGCCTCTGTCGCCGCCGGCGCGGCCGGACAGCCCTCGTCGAGCGCAGCGGCGGCCGCGGCAGCCGCAGCCGCTTCCTCGGGCGGCGCGGCTTCCTCCGCGACGTGAGCTCGCTGCGCTGACACTCTTGGACCGCCCAGGATACTCGTCTCTGGCCATTGTTGGTTCATCGTCACTCGTTGCCCGTCTACTACGACTCCTCTTCTGGGTTGACTCACGTCGGACGCCGCCGCCGGTTCGGCTGGCTACCACCACTGTCTGGATCGCCGCCGCCGCTGCGTCCTCGTCGTTATGCCGTCGTAGTCGTTACTCTGTCATCTCTTGGGCATTCATCGCCGCGCTATAGAGTTATTTCTCCGCGATTTCCTCTCCCTTTTGACCGAAGTCGGTGTAGGATGTCTTGCTACCGTATTTTCTTGTTCTGACTATCGCTAGGGAAAGTACGGTAGCGGCATGTTGCTTCCACCGCCAACGCGCCGTCTGCGTTGGGTCTTTGCGCAGCACGCGCATCGTTGTTCTATCGATTGAGTGGAAGCAACATTTGGCGCAGTTACTTAGAAACGAAGCACTAAAATACCTGCCCTACCAGGTGTAAGACCCACCGTATATCTAGGTGATAGCCGTTGCCTCCATTAGCTGACAACCAAGCTGTCACGCTTTCTGGGCGAACACAATATGTGATTGGGATGTGCGTCTCTGCTGTTGTACACAGTGTCCGCGTGGACAACTGCGCTTGATCGATCGGTTTTGCTCTCTCGTTTGTCCTTCGGTTGACTTCTCGTCCAGCGTTTGTCGATCGGCGCGCGTCCATCGTTCGTCTCATTATCTCCCTTGCGGATGTGTGTTCTGCGACGTTCCCCGCGTAGCCGATCCGTGTCCGTTCGTGGAATATGAGCGATCGAGCCACGTAAGATAGACTACCTTCCTGGAATCTGTACATAGTGAGGGGGGAGAGACGGCGACGACACACTGACCGGCGCGCCCGCGTCGTCGCCGTCCTTCGCGCGCCCTGTGCCGCTCCTCAAACTCGAACAGCGTCGTCCCCACCCACACAAAACACGGCTGTCCACTCAGGTCTAGCGGTACAACCGCGGGGCAGTGTCGTTCGTCTGCTCTCTTGGAGGAAACGGCTCCGATTCACAAAGTTGATCGACACTGCGCCGCGTGGCGCGTTCATATAGTTCGGGTCGGTTTGGCGGGCCCAGGATTTTCGAATGGGGGGGGCGCCACTTCAGAAAATTTTCGACTATATTTCCATTGCGCCGCAGGCGCAAATTTTTGCGTTTTTTAACCGTTTTACTGCAAAATCTGCCTTTAAAATGACTGTTTCGGCTTATCAAGAGCAAAAATTTTGCCCAAAAATAGCGCCGTAGGCCAAAATTTTGCGATTTTTGGCCAAAAATGTACCAAAATTTGTCAAAAATAAGCGCCGCAGGCGAAATTTTGCCGATTTTGAAGCTAAATATAGGAAATTCTACTTAAAATTGCGCCGCAGGCGAAAATTTTTGCATATACGCGCCTTTACTAAGGAAAATTTTTCCCTAAGGTCGGGCCCAATGGGGGGGGGGCGCCGCCCCCCCCCCGCCCCCCCCCCCCCCCCCCTGGGCCCGCTAGGTTTGGTCGTCAGCCGAACTGATCAGGACCCCGAGGCCCATTATTACAACTCTTGTATGTGCACTCTCGTCGGCTAGTGCCGTCATTTGTTCTCTCTCTTCTTCTTGTGTCTCCTGTTTGCTGTCGTTGTCGTCGTCGTGCGATGGTTGATGAGAATGTTGTGTTACCGCGCAGAGACACCCACACGTCTTGAGAAGCGGGGTTTTGGTCACCGCACAGAGTACATGCGAACAGCGAGCGCGTGCAGGGAACTTCGCGACAGAGTAAAGCTTGCCGAGAAAGAGCGTATCCGTGGCAATTGAAATTGGAAGTACCATCCAAGCTTTCTAGTGGACTGCAAAGTGCGCACTATCAAGTCCGAAGGTACACTGTTACAGAATGTTCCTCGTCGGCTTGACGGGTGGAATAGCGTCGGGGAAGAGCCTTGTCTCTGCCTACCTGAAGCAAACCTACGACATACCCATCATCGATGCCGACGAGGTGGCTCGATTCGGTCGGTCGGTCAGTGGATAAGCGCTACTTCGTCGAAACACGAAGTGCGCGCTGCTTGCAGTCGTGGCTCGCGGCTCGCCCAAATTCGACGAGGTGGTACTTGCCTTTGGGTCCGACTATGTTGACGAAGCTAACGGCGAGCTGGATCGAGAGAAGCTGGGGGCGCTCGTGTTCTCGGACGCGGAAGCCAGAAGGCGCCTCAACGCCATAACCCATCCGGCCATTCGCTGGGAGATCCTCAGACGCGTCCTTCGGACGGCGCTCCGAGGTTGCCGCTGCTATGCAATGGCAGAGACTAAGCCATAGTCGAGCAAGAGGGTAACTGTTCAGGACACCCCTTCGTAGTGATCGACTCGCCTCTATTGATCGAGACGCGAGGTCACAAGGTCGTCCAGAAGCTCGTGGTCGTCAACTGGTTCGTGGTACACCGCTACGATTTGTGCAAAGCGGCGCAACACTCCATCGTTTGCCTTCAGCAATGAAGAAACCCAACTGAGTCGCCTGGCGGAGAGGAACGACTACGGCGAGGAAGAAGCGAGGCGGCGAATCGAGGCGCAAATGCCGCTGCGGCGCAAGGTCGAACTGGCCGACTACGTGATCGAGAATGACGGATCGAGGGAAGCGACTTTTCGACAGGTCGACGCTCTGGTCGAGCAGCTGAGAAGCTCCAGACTGCACTGGGTCGCTCGCGCCGTCGTCGTCGCCGTCGTGGTGCTCGGCGTCTGCGCCGTTGGTGCCATTCTTGCCAGCGTCTTTTAGACAAGGGTTTACATACTGTAGGTGTTATCTGTAACGTCTGACCAGAAGAGACAGGGCACAACTGAGGAATCGACACTTCTTACCCACACAATGATCGATTGTTCACATTTCGCACCGATAACAAGTGTATAGCAGCCGTTCAACGATCGACCACTGGCCGTTCCAAGGTTATCGAAAGGGTTACGCTGGCTCGCGCACTATGATTCCACCCGGAAAGGATACTGTACCTGGGATCAAAGAGGAAGTGAAGCTGTAGCGCAGCGCAGCGTCAGTAGGTGCAGTTGCCGCTTGGGACGCAGCAGACGTCTTGCGTGGCCGAGTGGGTGTCCTGTTCAATGCGATTCCAATATTGGAAGGTGACCGTCACGTCGAATTGGACGCGAATAAAGGCCGGCTTGACGCGGGTAATGAAGCTACTGCAGTAGCCCCTGCAAAGAAAGGAGCCTCCAAGAATACAGGGGTGGGGAAGGGAGCTTTGGCGCCGGTTTCTGACAATGACCATCGTGAGGGGATGGCGCGCGCTTCCTATTTTTCCTGCAATCGCAACTAGTCATCTTCGAAACAAGAAAGATTCTCGCCCAAAACAGGCATAATGTGTCTGGCCGACCTCACTAAGGCCCATAGCTGCTATAGTGGTCGACAAAGATAACGTCGACCGCTTGCCCTCCGCTATATACCTTCATTCGCGCCGCCGACACTGTTGAGTTTGGTTGGCTTGTACATTCGGCCAGGCCACACTCACATTAGGACGAAAAACATGTACAGGGAGAACCAATGAATTGAATGAAAACATTTAGTAGGATGTCGTAATCGATGATTACTATCATGCAACACAATAGGCTGATGCTGGGTATAGCCAGCCATGCAAGGATCGCTTCCAACCCAAGCCAGGCGTAAAACAGAAGGAGCCACAAGCAAGCCGAGTAGCGCATCGTCGTCAGTAGGAGCAGTTGGCGTTGGGCGCGCAGCAGACATCCTGCTTGGCCGAGTGGGTGTGCTGCTCTATGCGATTCCAGTACTGGAAGGTCACTGTAACGTCGAATTTCACGTGCAAGAATGCCGGCTTCTTGCGAGAGAAGGCGCAGAAGTCCCTGCAACGACAAACTGAAGAGAAGGCAGGGTGGGCCCAGAAACAGAGGGGCGAGCGAAGGGAAAGACAACGATAACTGGAGGGAGCAGTCTCGTTTTGCAATGGTCGGGTGCGATAAAGGTGTGACGACGGCCCACATATAACCCAGTGCCACCTCAACCCAGTGCCTCAACCACACCATTCGGACGAGTCTACTCATGCGGTGCATTGGGAACAGGTGGCTGTAGCCACCTCACAGCTTACGACCATGCGTAGGGTCCTATGCAGTTGCGAGCAAATTGCCATCCTATCCTTCAGTGCGCACTGTGGCGTCGTCGAGACGCTTGCAAGCTCGCTTACACCATGAAGGCGTCCTCCCCCTTGATGGTGATCGTGTAGTTGAGTAGCATCTCCCGATTCAGGCTGCGCGGCGGAATCGTCAGTCCGGTCACATTCAGTAGATGACGGCAAAGTGGCCGAGTCGGTTAGCGCGTCGGACCAAACGACCAATCGCGTCCTTGCGGCGCGAGCGGAGGGGTGTTCGACTCCCGCTGGCTGACCCAATGGGATTTGCTGCGGCGAAAGTCGCTTTGATGGCATTTTCCACAGCCACTATGCCGAAGAGAATTGAGGCCGAGACTCAGCAGGGGTCAGAGTGAGCTTGCCACGTTCGCTAGTCTGACGGATGGTTGCGCAGAGGAAGCCCCGTGTTGGCTGGGCTGCCTGCCCGCGTGGCTGGGCTCTGAGCCTGCCCGTTGTTGGCTGGGCGATAGCCTGCCCTCGGGGGCCCTTCGGGGGACTGCTGCGTAGTCGGCGTAGGCTTCGGCTCGCCGTTGGCTAGCGTGCGCCTCCTTATCTGATCCCAAGAGTCTAGGCCAGTGAGTTGCATATAGGGTATGCGAAATGGGCCGCATCCAATAAGATGGCCTCCTCGCGTCGCCCTCAAACAACAACAACAACAACACATTCAGTCCGTTCCCCAAGACGTTGGTGCGCCAGGGCTGGAAGCGGTTGATGGCCGAGGCGCTGGCGTTGACGGCGTACACGTAGTAGTAGTTGTAGTTGGACAGATCCACTGGGTTCTGAGTGTGGAATGCGAGTGGAAGTGGAGGGCAACCCCTGACAACAAAAGGACGCCAGGAAGCGCCAGTTCTCAACAGAGCCTGCAAATATCGGCTGCCTTTGAAAGTGTGGCGCAGCTTGCGTCCTGTTCGCATGCGCGCAGCCATTCAACGCGCCTCGCAACGCAGTACCAGAAAGTTGAGCGTCAGCAGCTCGTCCTTGCGGTACTCCAGTATGCGCACGTTGACGACGGGCGATTGGCCGGCATCCACGATGAGGGAGCGAGGAAGCACGAAGAAGAGAGCCGCGCCGGCCAGCAGAAGACACAACAGCACTGCCAGAGACACGTAGAGCCACCTGCAACAGCGGCGCACAAAGCATTGAGAGACACGCGAATGAGTAACAGCTGCAGATGATACTCGAACGTTCAATCAACATTCAGTCGTGCCGACTGACTTTCAAAGTACGCGCGTCTAACGATCGCACTGTGAAGCTTGCTCACTTACGTTCTCCGCGGCTTGAGTCGCTTGTCGCTGACGGGAATCAGTGCGACCAGCGTGCTTTCCAGCTCTGAAGTACCGTTCGAGTTGGAGAGGGAAGGCGAGGTTGGTTCTGCCTCTGCGTCTATAGTAACGTCACGTGTGACCACTCAACCCTTGGGTATCCTGCCTGAGCCGTGACACGATGGACAGGGGACGCTGCCGCCCAACAGCTCCGTGTAGTCGTGGGCCAGGCTGGGAGACAGCGCCGACGCCGAAGGCGCAGCGATTGGCGTCGACTCATCCTCAGCGCTGCCGCCGCTGCCGCTCGTCGTCGGCTCGAGCGACATCGTCGCCGTCGTCGGATTCCCAAAGGCACTGCCGTCCGCAGCGGCTGCCATAGTCGAACTAAGGCTGGTGTAGCCGCCGAACGGATCGTCGACGCCCCCTTCGGAAGTAGACGGCCGCAGAATCGGTAGCCGGTCGCCCATCTTCGACGCCAGAAAGCGGCGCACCTTCTAAAGGATTAGCTTTGTGCGTCCGTGCGCTGTGACTCATGTCGACTGCGACTTCGGATGCAGCCAATGCACACACGCAAAACTGTGCCTAACCAACCACCATTAGCTTACCGTAGACACTCCACTGATGTTAGTTCGCAGCCCGACCATCAAACGATGAATAGACGTCTTCGCTGCACCGGTACTCAGTCGACAATTGACAGTTACAATGTACCAAGTCGATAAGATACCTTGCTTTCGCTAAATGTCAACCAATCTCGACCCTCCAACAAAGAAACTGCTTCGGTGGCGTCAACAAACATTGGGAAACGACACAAACAACCCAGCTCCAAAAGCTGAGCGGCCCCATCGAAGGGTGAACGACTTCACTGAGCGAGATAACTACGCAACGGTCAAAACGCACGACCACGTATGTACATACAAGACTCCGTCTGCATAGCAACCATTTCGAATGACGCTTTCGTTCGACAACTCTGTCGATACATACGATGATGCTCGTTAGACAGCTGACCGTTGCATTGACAATAGTTTGTGAACTAATTTGTGCATTGACATTTGGCATTGCATTGCCGCAAAACGACGTCACATCAGCAATTATGCCTGACTGCCAACTATGAAGACTACATAGACTCCTGACTAATTAGTGACGATTCCTATCCCGTCCCACACGGCTGAGGGTAATGGAGGACAGAGCACTCAGCACACTGGAAATCACACATGGTTCTCGAGGCGTGTGCGTGGATCTTTGTATCTGTGTAATTTGGTAGGTAGTCCAGTACATCAACATGTCCGCGTTGTTTCTGCAGGTCGCGCAACTCCATTTTCCAATTTCAACTCAATTTCCACGAAAAGGTGCGTCTGTCCTCGTAATGCCGCTTCTGTTTGCTTTTGATTTTCCAGCCAAGCACTCGACAGGGATACTTGTGGGAGTCTCGAACGACTGACGTGACGCAAGTAGAGCGCTACTGTGCTTCTTCGTCTGGGCAAGTCGAGATCCCCCCACCCAAGCCGCTTCTCTTGTGAGCCACCCAGCAAGAAAGACGAGCCCATTGGATTCAGCCCGTTTTCAATCGGATCTCACCTACACACAACCGAGAAATCCCTCCTTTGGCATCGAGTTTCAAAACAGAGGGAGACAAAAACAAGGACGACGTAGTACAATATGGCCGTAACGATCTGACGCAGAAGCAGACAGCGCAAGAATGCTGAGTCACGACCTGACTGGGGCGCTTTCTTGCTCGTTCGGCGCCGTCTGCGCCGTCAGCAGCACCTGCTTCTACCTGTTGATCCTCGCCTGTCGAAAACTCGACAGCGTCGTCCACTGGCTACTCTGCAACTATGCGGTCGGTTTGGCCGCCTTTGTAGTTATTGCGATGCTGTAACCTCATATTCGTAGTCGATTCCAGTTGAGCGAGATGATTCGAGGACTGCTGGCGTGCGCCTACGAAGTGCTACGGCGTCGAGCTGTCAAAGTGTTGCTGGAGGACGTGAGGGCGGAAGGACTCTCCGTTGAGGAAAGAAGAGTCACCATGCGCCACTTTGGCCAGCTGCGGAAGATTGGCAGTGTAATAATGGTATGTCCGAGAGACCACAAGCCAGCATACCGTAATCTGCTGTTGTAACCACTGCGAACGGTTGAACGTGCAGATGGGCAGCGACACGTGCTACATGTCGAGCTGTTTGTTTGGACTTCTGTTGCTCCAGCAGCTCTACGAACGTGTCAAGTACAACACCTCGTTCAACGCGCCGTTCACAAGGCGACACGCACTTCTGGTGAGAGCGTCCCGTAGATGGTGCTTCCCATTTGAACTCACGTCCAGTTGCATACGATTGGCAGATTGCGGCGCTGTGGTTTCTGACGCTGAGCTACCTCATAGTCCAAATGACCTTCTTGAAGCAAGCCATGGACATCGGCGACGGCACCTCCTACAAGACGATATTCGACTACTTCGTGTACCTTCGGGCTTCGCTGCGCCTTCTCATGTCGATCGCGTCCTGCTACGCGCTCTTCTGTTTGGCCCAGATGCGTTTCGAGCACTGTAGCAGCGACCGTCGGCTAGGAAGAACGCCGCCGCCTTCCCGCGATCCCAAGCGACAGCTTGTCATGTCGACGACAAGTGTGAGAACGTTATATGTAGCAAGTAACCTTCCTATTGCCTAAGTGCTTCCTGTTGTTGAAGCACCCGGTGGCGAACCGACCACCAATAGTCCCCCTTTAGGGCGACCGTCCATCGAAGGAACGTCGTCGTTGGCGGCGCAACTGGCGCGCGGCGACCTTCGTGGGGGCCGCCATGGCGGTCGTGGCGCTGGTCTGGGTCTCCTACAGCGCCTACTCTATCGGCTACTATAATGGACTGTTCTCCGTCGACGTGCGCACACTGCTGAAGGCCAGAAACGGCTTCAAGCTCTCGATGGCCGTCTTCCTCTTCGGCTTCTCCAGCCTGCTGCCCTTCGTCTGGCTCGCCACCGACCCCCCTCTGCGCCGATCGCTCGGCCGACTGTGGCGCCGCACCATAGCTACGAGAAGCAGAAACAGGCTCGACAACCTGCTGGGCAGACTGCGACAACGGGAGCTGCTGGCCAATAAACGGAAGGACGACACCGCGACGGTGCCCGAAGTGAAACATGGCACCCACGATAAGGAATATAGCTTTGCCGATCAGTAGAATCGTGATCTCCTTCATGTGAACCTATTTGTCTGGTGACGCTACAGTATTTGCGCCGTTCTTAGTTAGTTCACTATCCAACCAGCACGACGATCAGTATCGAGAAGACACTATGTACCGGTAGGTCACCTAGCCTAGCCACTTACATGTAGATCGAACCATACACGATTCCCTCGGCTAAATGTGTTGCACCATTTTACCTAGCAGCAGAGTGGTACAGTTTCGCTTCACGTTCAGGTTTTCAAGTTATCGGCATCGACATGTTCATGGTAAAGCCGACGGCAGCATACAGACGGAGATCGCGCGAGAGAGAGCCAAGCAAGGCCGACACTCAACAGTCAGAGAGGCAGAATATCGATCCGCATGTGTGTCACAGGTTATCACGCATTTGTCTAGGGAGGGTAGACGCAGCCAGGAGTTCTTCTTGAGAAAGTAGGCGGCCGTGGGAGCTCATCCGCTCAGCAGTTGGCAGAGGGCCGCCGTCGTCGTCGTCATCAGCAGCGGCAGAGTCAGGGTGCCCTCTGCGAGTCGGCCGGCCACAGTTGGCGCTCCACTGGAGAAGGGCTTGTCCGGATCGGCCGGCGGCGGCGGCGTCGGCGCCGGCTTCCCGTTGATCGGCTCGTCAATGTTGTAGTATGGGAGGTCGAGTTGGCCGGCCTTCTCTCGCGGCCTGTTGCAGAGACTCTTGCCGCTGCAGCAGCAGAGGGTCCCATTGAAGACGGAGCCGACGGCGGTCTGAGTGACGTTGTAGCAGCGGTAGGGCAGCAGATCCTTCGGGCAGCCGCAGGAGCCTTCGACCAGCTGCTCGCGAACTGTGATGCCTCCCACAGAACGATTCCGCTGTCCAAACTTGGTCGTGCAGCCTCCCCGCTTGCCGGCATTGCAGACCGCCGGCTTGAGTCCGGAGCTCAGTCTCGTGTCCGTCGCCCGGTTCATCGCCTTGCTGGCGGTTCTGCCCGTCCCGGCGTACTGCCAGCACTGCTTGACGCGAGCCTTCTCGGCGAAGCCCACCGCCAGCAGGAGCAGCAGCGGTAGCGCCACGCTCACGGTCTTCGTCGTCGCCGGCAACATCGCTTCTTCTTCCTTCTTTAGTAGTTCAATAACTTTTGAAAAAATCAGTTTCCACGTTGACTACTAGTAAACTTCGACTGGAGCGATGTCTAGAGGACCTGCTGATTTGTACTGTGTTTCCGGTCGTACAGCATCGAGAGGATCGCCATCGACCAAGGCAACTTGTGGGACGGTAGGCAATCATGAACGATGTACCTCTTTATATAGGTACTGGTATCTAGCAACCTGAGGAATCTGATACTGCTCCGTTTCAGTATGTACGTACCTCTACTAAGCGACCGCAGACGCGGAGGCAACTGAGAGTTTCACAAGTTGGATGACGAACCAGGTGGGTAACGGGCGAATTCCATAGAGTTGAGAAAGCTTTGGAGAAGCCGCAGATAGAGGAGGAACTCACAGTGCAGTGGTATCGGTGGTTGATCCTGTTCTGTCTGTCCACGAATGTATGTAGGCAGGACAGTAGTACTAACCTGTCCACATATGTACATGGCGTGCATGTATGTGCAGCTGTTCTCCGAAAAGAGACTGTTACCGTATACGTTGTTTGCGACATTCAGCGATGACAATTGAGGCGATGCGTAATTTACCGCAGCGCGTTTCTTTCCCTCCCCGAGCCGATTCGACGGTTTCACAAAGCGGAGGTTTCAAGCTGGGTTGCGATCTGAAGCTCACGCAGAGCCGTCATGGTGGAAGAGCGCACCACCGGAACCGGAAGCGCCGGCGGCGGCTTGCCGCGCCCGCCTCCTTCTGAGAGGGACCAAGTGCTGAAGCAGTACGCTCGCAAGTTGGCCGAGTACCGCGAAGTCGAGGAGCGCGTCAAGGAAGGTCTGTCTGTGTATGCACAGCAGTTCTGTAAGAACGACGGAAGGTTGTGAACGCTTGAAGAAACGAACAGGCGTTTTGACCTACAAAATATGTGCTTGATGCGTCCATCGTGGTTCTGCGCATCGTTGGGCTCTCGCTCGCGACTTTGCGAGCGAAGAATAGTTGTGATACGTTTCTGCAATTGCATTGTTGCAGACCGGAAGAAGGAGAAAGATCTGCAGAAGGCCTACGACAAGTCGGAGAACGACATCAAGGCTCTGCAGAGCGTCGGGCAGATCGTGGGCGAGGTTCTCAAGCAGCTGACGGAGGAGAAGTGTGAGTTTTTCAAATTTTCATTGCTGTGCCTCGGAACTGCGACTGTGGGTGCGAGGCACCGAATCTATTCCTTTGCGCCGCCTTCCAGTCATCGTGAAGGCGACGAACGGGCCGCGCTACGTGGTGGGCTGCCGGCGCAGCATCGACAAGGGTAAGCTAAAGCAGGGAAGCCGCGTCGCCCTCGACATGACCACGCTGACCATTATGAGGTGCGCCGACTATACAGTGATAATTATAAGGCACGAGAGACAGTATGACGAATTGCGAACACTGCAGGATGCTGCCCCGCGAGGTGGACCCACTGGTCTACAAGATGTCGCACGAGGACCCCGGCAACATCAGCTACGGCCAAGTGGGAGGACTGAGCGAGCAGATTCGCCAGCTGCGAGAGGTGTCGTCCGATTGCCTCCGTCGTCGTCGCCTTCGCGATGCACGCTTTATATGACCCCCTTCCTTCTCAGGTGGTGGAGTTGCCCATTCTGAATCCGGAGCTCTTCAAGCGTGTGGGCATCGTGCCGCCCAAAGGCTGCCTGCTGTTCGGACCGCCCGGCACCGGCAAGACGCTGCTGGCAAGGGCCGTCGCTTCACAGCTCAACTGCAACTTCCTGAAGGTCGGTGCGCGCGCAGCACCTCTGCGCAGTCGATCGTTCGCTCTTGACTTGACACGCGCTGTAGTTCTTATGTAGATACCTTGTGTTTTCGTACGAATCGACTACCACGACCGTATACACCAGGCAGTAGTTCAGGTGGTGTCGTCTGCCATCGTGGACAAGTACATCGGCGAGAGCGCGCGCATGATTCGCGAGATGTTCAACTACGCGCGCGACCACGAGCCCTGCATCGTCTTCATGGATGAGATCGACGCCATCGGTATACTATGCAGACGTCTGAAAACCCGTTGAAGTTACACCGTCGAAAGTCGCCGACGTTTAGTGTCTAAACTTGGCGCTTCTCTTTCGCTAACCCATGCGCTGTATCGTAGGCGGCCGTCGCTTCTCGGAGGGCACTTCGGCCGATCGGGAGATCCAGCGGACGCTGATGGAGCTGCTGAATCAGATGGACGGCTTCGACGCCCTGGGAAGGGTCAAGATCATTATGGCCACCAACAGGCCAGACACCCTGGATCCCGCCCTTCTGCGCCCCGGCAGACTGGACAGGAAGATCGAGATCCCGCTACCCAACGAGCAGGTACCATAATCTCGGTCTGCGCTCTTTCTACGGTAGAATGATGACGCTGACAAAGAGGGTAGAAGCGCAGAAGATTCGATCCTTCGCCTGCCTGGCAGCCCTCACCTAGGACTACATATCAAAAGACCTAGCGCAGCCTGATGATATTCTATGACGTGGGGGATCCATGACGGCAGAGTGCGTCCGTCCGCCCCCCCCCCCCCCCTCCCCTCACCCCGATTCCCAAATCGTGGACCCGCCACTGTTCTACGATTTTATCCGACACGCTCTTCTAGAGCGCAGCCCGCCGGCGCTGCCAATGAGACTGTGCGCGCTCGCATGATTGCCACTCACTCTCCTACTGTAGGCCCGACTGGACATCCTGAAGATCCACGCGTCGGGCATCACGAAGCACGGCGACATCGACTACGAGGCCGTCGTCAAGCTCTCCGAGGGCTTCTCAGGCGCCGACCTGCGCAACGTCTGCACAGAGGCCGGTTCGTCACACTTTTCTACAGATTTCTATAGCTTGTAGTCTCAAACTGCTATGCTTTTGACCAGAATCCCTACAATCAGTCTGACAGAGCACGTATAAGTGTCAGTGCTACTGGTATTCACCAGGAATGGGCGCATATTTTCACAACCTCTCTCTACGAGGGGCATTTATTGGAGAAAACATGTCAGCCTACTGTAGACGTTGTGTAATGTTCGTCAGAGTACTGTAGGCGTTCGCTGCTTCCACAGGCATGTTCGCCATCCGAGCGGAGCGCGAGTACGTGGTGGACGAGGACTTCATGAAGGCCGTGCGCAAGGTGGCCGACGCCAAGAAGCTCGAGACCAAGCTCGACTACAAGCCCGTCTGATGATGAAGCGACGCTGTCCGTTTGCTGTCTTGTTCGCGTTAGCGTTGTGCGTCGTCGGCCGCTTTGTCCGTTCTTTATTATCGCTTCTCCTCGCCCTCGGAACTGGAAGAAGCAGGACCCGGTTCGTCGTCGTCGTCGTCATCAACGGGCAGCATCTGTATCAAGGCCTGCTCTTCCTTGACGCGCTGCGCCGCCAACTCGTCCTGCTCGTTCAGCTGCTGCTGATGGTCGTCGGCGTCGTCTTTCGCTTCCTCCTCCTTTCCTCCCTCATCGCCCGATGAAGAGGAGGCCGGCGACATCTTGCCCTCCTCCTGCTCGCGCTTCGCCTCCTCCCTTCGGCGCTTCCTCTGACTCGTCTCGCCCTTCATGCGAGCGATGATCTCTGGAAATGGAATGGAACTGTTTTAGGATACGACCGAGCTGGCAACAATGCCAGCTACACAAACGCTCTAAATCCTCAAATAACCGCGCGTCGTCCCAAAAGCGCCGAAGGTGGAAAGGGGGACGGGCGCCCATTGGAGGATTCACGGTACATGGTTGTGCTCCTGCTTACTAGTTCAACAACAGGCATCATAGCTACCTTTGGCAGGGTTGAAGACGCCGCCCAGGTTCTTGTCGCAGACGTAGCACTTTTGGGACTGGCGGTAGTTGCCGAGGGCGCACTGCTCGCAGAAGTAGTGCTTGCATCTGAGGAGTAGAGGGCGCTTGTGGAACTCTACTGGAACTTACACTTCGTCAGAGTCTCGCTTCTCACTTGGTGACGACGGGGTTGACGAAGGACTCTCGGCAGATGAAGCACTTGAAGGGAAGCTCCTCCTCTTCCTCCTCCAGTTCGTATTGCTGGGGCTTGGCGTCGCTGGCCCCGTAACGCCCCTCCTCCCACTCGCGCTCCAGCTCCCAGCCGTGCTTGTAGTCGGTGCGGTCGTGCATGAACTTGCACGAATCTGCAACCGACAATGCTAGCGTGGAGGTGGTCTCGAATGGCATTTGAAAGCGCGTGGAAGCATTACTGCACGAGTTCTGACATCCGCGAACTTTACTGTAACTAACATCTACGTACTTGGACTTCTGATACAGTGCGAGTGCGAGCTAGCGTGTGGGCGAGAAGACTGGAACTTGCGCACAAACCTCCGAAGCCGCAGAAGCCGGTCTCCTTGTAGTCCTTGCAGAGGTCGGGCTGGTAGTCCCACCGGACCGACTGGCGCAGGAAGTTGGGCGCCCGAATCGGCCCCTTTCTGAAGAAGACGCATGAAGACACGTTGGAAATATAGTTGCTTAGGAACAATGAGTCGAAAGCACCTGACGAATCCCGAGGAGGCGCCGCCGGCGGCGGTGTCCTTCTTCTCGCGGAACTGGCCGTAGGTCTGCAGGCCGCGGTAGACCTCCTGGCCGCCGGACGACGCCGCCGCCGCCATCCCTTCCACCGACTTCATCTTCTGAAGTGGGCGCTTGCTTCACGTGCACATACATGACAGGCCACGTAGGGCGAGACCACCCTGTACCCTACCTTGATCTCGCTCTGCACCCTCTCGAACTGCGCCTGCGCGTCCGAGGCGAAGTCCGCTTCCGCTTCGTTGGTGGCAGTCGCGCCCAGATCAGACCGACCCGACAGTGCCTAGCAAAGCGCAAACGTACTGAGAAGAGAATCCAACTGTACAAATCACGCATGCACATACTTGGCCTGAAGATTTGTATGAAACCGGATCAATGGATCTTGTTGACGCAGAAGCGTCGGCGCCGTCGTCCTCCACTTCCGAGCTGTCGTCTTCGTCGTCGTCGCGAGTCTTCGCCACCTTACTCGAAAGGGTCTAAACGAAGAAGTGAAGCAAATGCGTACCTACGAGGCGAGACTGATACAAACGACCACAAGAAGCAAAGGGAAGGGACCCACGGACTGCTTCATCGGATTGTGGCGCCTCTTCCTTTGCTTGCGAACGATCTCGGTGTTATCGTCCGAGGAACTGCGATCGTTTCCTTCGCTGCTGTTCGATTCGCCTGAAATCAAAAGCCTGTAAATGCATATGTCGTAGGGCTATCTGCAACCCAGGGCTATCGGCAACCATAGTACTACGAGAACGCGGTCGTCAATAGCCCTAGGGCTATCGACGACCGCGCGCTTTACCCCTCCTACATCAGATAAGGGTGCCCCTTCGCGGCCCGTTAACCCTTCTGTCATAAGCTGGCTTCAACACACCCATGTTCTTGTTCACTATAGGTGAGTACCGGCGCACAAAGCAGTCGAAGGTCACAAAGAGAATCTACTTTGCGGTCTCAATAGGCGAGCTCCTTGCACTGTCATCAGCGCAAATTTCGCCGCCTGCAGTGCGATTTTGACTAACCCAATTTCACCCAGATGCTGGCAACCAACGCTGCACTCTGGCGAAGCAACCCCCTCTGGAAGCAAAACAGTTGAAATGTAGGCTCGCCTATTGAGACCGCAAAGTAGATTCTCTTTGTGGCCTTCGACTGCTTTGTGCGCTGGGACTCACCTATAGTCAACATGGGTGTGTTGAAGCCAGCTTATGACAGAAGGGTTAACGGGCCGCGAAGGGACACCCTTATCTGATGTAGGAGGGGTAAAGCGCGCGGTCGTCGATAGCCCTAGGGCTATTGACGACCGCGTTCTCGTAGTACCATACTCTGGTTGCGGATAGTCCTAGGTTGCAGATAGCCCTACGACACATATATCAGTGTACATATCTAGGTTTTTTTTTTCGTTTGGGACCTGGGGGCCAAATGGGCCAAAATTTATGTAAAAGTGCTAATTTTGAGTTGTCGCAACAGGGGTACCCCTGTTAAACCATGGCCCCTAACCAAAAATCTTAGGGGCCCGGTCCAAAATTCTAGGGGCCATGGCCCCCACTATGGCCCAAAAAAAAAACCCAGGTACATATGTATATGAAATCGTAACTTCGGGATTTCGTCTCAGTCCACTGACCCGACGAGCGTCTTCGACTCCGAGCAGGCGGCGCTCGGCGTCCGAATGAGCCCCGAAGTCGGCCCGATTTCTTGAAGGTGACAACGGTGGCGGTGGCCGCCGACGACGACACGGCTGCGTCTTCCGGCGATGACGCCATTTTCGCGGTTGAATTTCGTTGCTTTGGCTTTCTGCGTCCTTTTCACGACGGAAAGACTCGTTGGCGATAGTTATTATTCAATTCCGGCTTCTTTCCACGTCGAGCCACGCATGCGTTCGCGTGACGTGGGACGATGTAAATATTTTCGAAAGTTTTGCACGTGCTACCGTATGTGTGAAATGTAGGGTCGGCGCAAATTCAAATCGAGTACGCGAAAGGCGAGTGCCATAAGAGAGAGAGCCGGCGTGGTGATACAGCTTAGAAATTCATTCCCCGCCGCCGGAAAACAAGAGGCTTCTTCTGCGGGTTAGGATAGGACAAATGGCTCTTCTTCCCCACTCGCAGTCGACGGCGGGTCTCTTCGTTCATCCGGCTCCTCTAAGTGTCAACTTGAACAACAACTTCCTCTACGGCGAAGATGGCGGCGCCAGCGTCGTCGAAGTCTCCAGCAAATACTTTCACCCGATCGTGGAGCCCCATTCGGGCGAGCTGTTGGAGGCGGAAGCGCTGGGCGGCGTCGTCGAGTTGTCGCAGCCGTCGCTCGACGTGGTGGACGCGGAGCAGGAGGAGCAGCGCGCGTCGTCGCGACAGCAGCAGCTGCCCTTCGTCAACGTTTGGGACTTCAACGTGGACGAGGAGTTCAGACGGATCGCCCAGCTCGTCAAGGAGTACAACTATGTGGCCATGGTAGGTATGTGGTAGGCGGTGGTGGTAAAACCATTGGTAGGTTGGTTGGCTTGATCCATGGTTGACTGATCGAGACTTTATCAAGCCTGTGCAGACATGAGTTCAAGACCAACTTAGTTATGTATCTAGAACGGAGCGAAGCCGAAACGAAAATTGAGCGCCGCCAATTACCTTGCGAATTCGCCAGACAAGCAGAAAGAACCTTCCACGTTTGGGTAGTAGTTGACTGCTGTATCCTAAACCTGACCAACAAGCTCCGCCGAACGAACCAACTAACCGCCTATAAGCTCGTCCCAATGAGAAAGTGCGGCCGATATTCGCGCTCATGGAACGAGCGACGCATGAGCGCTATCAGCACGTGCGTATGCTATGGAATCGGCGACTTTGGTACTCATCTCGTCGCTCGTGTGGTGTGCGCAGGACACGGAGTTCCCTGGCGTGGTGTTCCTGAAGCCGATCGGCAAGGAGAAGGACTTCGTGGGGCACGCCGACTTCCTCTACCAGGTGCTGCGCACCAACGTCAACGAGTTGAAGCTCATACAGGTGGGACTGACCTTCATGGACGCCGACGGACGGACGCCGCCCCCAGACCGGCCCTGCACCTGGCAGTTCAACTTCAAGTTCGACTGCGAGTCGGTTACAAATAGCTTCCGAATTGTGTGAAGCGAATGGAGGGCGCACGCGTTTCTACACCTCACCCCATACAGGATGGAGCTGCAGAACAAGGAGTCGGTGAACTTCCTGCGCGGCAGCGGCATCGACTTTGGCCAGCTGGCGGCGCACGGCATCGAGGCCGAACACTTCGGCGAGCTTCTGACCACCTCCGGCCTAGTCGCCTTCGACCGCGTCACCTGGCTCTCCTTCCACAGGTTGGGGGAGGTGTTGCCGTCTGGTCTGCATGATACTGCGCTCGTAGGAAGCTACATTGATCACAACGGTTATTGTGGGTTGTGGAGGGAGGGTTGTGCGTCCGCCTTCCCCGGCCCCATTCGCCCCCCTATTGCCCCTCACCTCAGGCAGCACGTCCTGAGCAAAAAATTTTCGCCTGCAGTATTCGAGAGCATTATTGTGTCGGGAAAACCCAAAACGGTCGAAAACTTTGGACGCGTAAATAGTGATAAGCATTGTCGCCTGTGGGTAAAAAGTGTTTATGGTAGTAGCGTCTTGGTCCCCCTCCCCCCCCCCCCCCCCGTGGCCTCCCCCATTCCTATGTAAATCCTGGATGCGCCACTGTGTAGCACAACCCTATTTCACTGTCCGTCACAACTCTCAGCGGCTACGACTTCGGCTACCTGATCAAGGCGATGTACGGTCAGTCGCTGCCGAGCGATCCGCAGGAGTTCCACGAGCTTCTGAGCGCCTACTTCCCCAACGTCTTCGACGTCAAGTACATGATGATGGTGGAGAGCGGGCCCTGCCAGCCTGTCAAGGGTCTACAGGAGATCGCCAATCGACTCGAGGCGCGTGCTAATGACAGCAGTGGTTCTCGCGCGCTTGAGCGACGGAAGATTGGAAAACCAAATTGCAGGTGCCGCGCATCGGCTCGCCCCACCAGGCGGGTAGCGACAGCCTGCTGACCGGCCGAGTCTTCTTCAAGTTGAAGGAGGTACAGTGCGCGCAGAGCAGAAGACTACCTACATAAGTCTGTGACGGCGGCGACTGGCGCCCTTTGCAGCTGCGCTCGCTCGACTGGGCCTGGATGAACGCGCAGGTCAAGAACTGCCTCTACGGGATCTGGACGGAGCGCGCGCCGCCTCTGGAACTGCCGCCGCCTTCGCTGCCGCACGCCGTCTCGGTGCCCGCCCACCTGTCGGAGAAGGCGCGCGAGACGCAGCACCACTGCTGCGGCAGCGACCTGAGCCCTCTGTCGCGCGCCACCACGCCCGAAGTCCACTGAGGCACCGCGAGAGTGGAATTATGCGTGTATCGCGCACAGTTTCTTTCGTTATGTTTGTTCAATGGTCGCGAGTTCCAGTCGTCGTCGGCGAATGAAGTCTGTAATGCGGTGTGAGTGTTCCCGCGCGTGCCTGCTCGAAGTGCCGGTAGAGATTGTATGGCATCTTTCGCGCTTTTCGCCGCCGTCTTTCGGTTTTCCTGTCGCCCTCGCATCCGAGTCGATGCTATAGATATGGTAGTCCAGAGCCGTGCTGCTACGTCATTCCAATCGAGTCGTGGTCGCTTTGTGTTTTGTTGCTCAACGTTTGCTTGCTTGCCGCCGGCGCGATCGCTGAGCAGGTGCCTTCTTGCGCCCGCTCCGTCTTCCACCAACAATGGTACGAGTAAGTACGTGAATTCGGTGCCTTCTGCAGGCGAAGTGAGCCTGATGAAATGGTAGAAGCAATCTCGGTGCCTCCGAAATCCTACGAGTTACTACATATACGTGCGTGAAGTTGGATCTCGGTTTTTCCGTACACTGCGGCTTGCGTGTACTTTCGCTTGGGCCGACGAATGATGAATCTTTTGTTCTTTTTTGGCGGAACGTCGCTTTTTGGCCTGTTTCTGTTTCATTCAAGAGCTGGAAGATTTCGTTCGCTTTGTGGTGCAATACGGGATGGTATTGTGCAGTTACAGTAGATAGGTACGACGCAGATGCATAATCGGCGAGCGTGTGTAGCATGGGAGGTGGATACGAGAGAGAAAGTGGCGGCTTTGTGTTCTGATTGTGCGTGTTTTACTTATGGCGGACTGTTGCAGAACTTGTTTGAATTGTGAAAGTTTTTAACATCGTGAATTTGCATACGTGCAAGTTCACGGTGCGATACAACTTTCAAAATTCAAACAAAGTACTGCAACAAATCGCCACCAGTAAAACACGCACAATGCTTTACTGGTCACGATCTGTTGCAGTACTTGTTTGAATTTTGAAAGTCGTATAACATCGTGAATTTGCATAGGTATCACAAGTTCACGGTGTGAAACAACTTTCAAAATTCAAACAGGTACTGCAACAAATTGCCACTAGTAAAACACGCACAATCAGAACACAATGCCACTTTCTCACTCTTCTTCACCTTCTCCCATGACACGTGTGCTCTACTCGATGTCGAAATTGCGTTGCTGTGGGTACTGATGTCCGTTGGAGATGTGGAGAACGGGGGCGCGATCGCCGGACGACGGAGCAGCGTCGTTCCATCGCTTGGTATCGAGCAGGGCCTTCAGAATGCGGTTCGCGTAGCCCCTCGACACTCGGCGGCCCGCTCCGCCCTGCTGTTCTCGCTGAGCTGCGCCCGAGGTGGCGATTTGGCCATCTAGAATGGTTGCAATCGCGAGAGTCGATGTACCGATAGATATGTGTAGGACTGACATATTCGTACGTAGGTAGCTGGCAAACTTGCCCTTCTGGGTAGCGCCGTCCCGGGACGCCATCACTCTTGGAATCTTGTTTTGGAAGAGCGCCCGCACGAGAGGGTTGGCGCCGTACTCGTACACGTTCTCCGTGCGTCGGTTGCCGATGGAAGGAGTGTTGTCGGGGGCATTCTGCTCCTCCTCCGTTCCCGTCGAGGGCTCGTCGGCGTCGGCCGGCACAGTAGCTTCGTCGCCTTCGGCGGACAGCGGCAGCGCCAGACTCGCGGGGTCCTCGTTGACGGCCGCGGCGTCGGAGTTCGCCTTCGCGTCGGCGTTGGCCACCACCGGCACGACCACCACCGTCGGCGAGTGGGCCTCCCTGTCGTCGTCTTTCGTCGGCGCCGTGCTCAGGATCATGTTCATGTGGGGGCCGCGATTGAGCGTCTGCAGAGGGACAATTGTTGAGGAAATGGAGTTTAGAGTATTGTGGACGCAGACTACGACGGCTAACCCAGTCGATGCGACCGCTGTCCCGTGCGGTGACTTGGAAGACCTGGGGCTTGGCGACGTTCTTCGTGGGGCTGTTGCCCGAGTTCTGGCGAATGTCGATGTCGATGTTTCTGCTGGGCGACATCATTCCCAGAGACATGCCCAGGGGCGGAGGCCGGGGGAAACTCGGCGCGTCTGAAACGCGGGCACCACTGCGCGCCCGTTTGTTATTCAACCCAGCGGCAACCCCCTACCTCCTAAAGTTGAGTCAGGGCCGCCAGTTTTCGCAGGTAGACGCTGCCTAGGTGGTACCGCGGCCTCAGCATCAGAATCGGGCGGCGAGCCAGGCCTCTGCGGCTTCTCAACTGGCACGGGAACGGGCTTCTCCGACTCGGTCGGCGGGTCGTTTACTTCCGACGTCGGGGCTGCTGCTTTCTTCTCGTGGTAGGACACGTAGGTCGGAATCCCGCCGCCATTCTCATCCTGCTCCTGCTGGCTGCTCGCCTCTCTCGCGTCGTCCAGTTCCGTCAGCCTGCTGAGAAGTTCACTGATTCTATTCTGGAAGAGACCGTCGATAGCCGAGCTTCCACCGATGGAGAGGAACAAGACAAGCAGCGCGGCCGCCAGTTTCGGGCCCATTTCTTCCAGCGGCAGTGTACCTATCTATGTATATGTGGCAACAGAGCAGCCAAACACGACAAAATGATATGCGCGCACTGGGTGTTGCGCCGATTCTCGCCGCCGAAGGTCACTCCCTGCGAGAGTGACCGGTCGCAAAGGTCATTGGCTCGTCGAGGCCAATTCTGTGACGACAGAGCCGTTCGCGAAACGTTGGCCGGTGGTACATACAACGACCTTGCAAGCTGCAACGCAATCGGAATATATACTACACTCTGCTGCCTGTGTTTGCATGGCATGTATAACCGTTCTCATCAGTTTCACAAGTCATCAACGTCTATCGAAAACACGTATACTCAGAAACACTGGATTGCCACTCGAGCGACACCATCCCTCAAAATGGACGACTCGATATAGCAGCGGTCAATCGTCTCAACCGGAAAACCGCCGTTGAACGACTGCGACTATTGGTCCTTTCCTTTCAAATGTGTTGTCATAAACAGCTGACAGGCAAACTACGGTATCTAATGTAGTTAGTTTTGGTAACCGCTTTCGCTGTCGAATGTTCGAGGCAAAGGGCATGTACGGTACCTGCGACAGGGTGGTAAGTGGTTGATTTTAGGACGAGAACGGGACGGGGGGATATGAGAGTCAGACACTCTTCAGACTGCGAAGCGGTGACCACTTGCATTTTCTTGTCCTCGAATACAGCATGCTTTTCCACCGGCTAAGCAACTGTTGACTGCGGTGTTCCGTCAACTGAACTGAACAGCAACCGAGGCATATCAAGGGTGGAGCCATAACATCAACGCGCGAATGGCCCTTAGGTGGCATTGTAGGTACCTACAGAGCATAATGCTGGGTGTGTACAGAGACAGAAACGCGACGAAGCCGACGGCCGAACAAACGGGGCGCTTGCTACAGACAACAAATATACTGTGGAGGAGGAGGAGGGGGTGCACTGGCCGACCGCCCCTCCACCACTGGAGCTCCAAGGCCGAGCGGTGCTTGTACACGACTATAGACGAGCACCGGACGCCACGAATCGCATAACAACAGCCCTAGCGAGCTAAAGCGCAGGAAGCACCGTCTTCTTCTTCGGGTTGATTGTCTTCGCGCCTTCGTCGCCGCCGTCACCTGGGCGGGGACGGCACTGCGCCGGCGTCGTCGTCGTCCGCTTCCCCCTCCTCCTCGTCGCCGTCGGAGTCGACGAGGCTGAGTATGCGCCTCTCGAGCTGCTCATCCAGCAGAATGTCCAGCGTGCGTCCGCACAGCGCCGACGGCGTCCCCTCGCTCTTCTGCAGCAGGCGGTCCATGACGGCGTAGCAGCGACGGTTGTACAGAATGGAGCTGTAGGGCACCGCGTAGGCGGACGACAGCCCGTTCAGACAGCTGAAGATGGGACGCTTGAATGTGTACTGCAAATCTTCTAATGAGACCCCCCATTGAATAATCCCCCCATAAAAATAGAAGGTGTAAAAAGTAAGCCCCCTGCAATAGTAGTCCCTGCAATAGTACAATTACCTTTTAGTTTTGCATCATACTGCATAAATAGGTCCTAGGCATACTGTAGGCATAGACATATCTACACTGTACTACAGTACTACTACAGCTATGTAGTAAAATATGCATTAGTAGGCGTTATGTTGATGGTATTCAGTGCACAAAGGTTGTATTCGTTTATTTTGTGTACATTGGGTCATCGGCAGGGGTAGAATTATTAAGCCCCCCCCCCTCGAATGAGCACTCCTCGAGAGGTCAAAAGTCAAAATAAGTCCCCCGGGGGCAGTGTACATACCTAGCCGACCGTCAACGTTTGTTAGGCTCTATCCTGACTGTGCCATGAGTACCGTACCAATGGAAGGGGCGTGCGTGGTACCGTAGCCACTACTGCGCCACAACGTGCGCACATACCGGAAGACGGGGATGGCGATGGAGTCCATGAACTCGAGTTGGAGTCCGGGTATCCAGGCGCGGTCCCTGTCCATCATCTGGATGGGTTTGTTGCCCATCGCCTTCTCCAGATCCCCTTGCGAGAAGAACTCCGTGTAGATGCGCGCCTGCAACGCACCGGGAGCGCACAGTACCAAAGAATGGAGCGATTCGCTTCTATTGAAGCGGCTGCTAGAAGAGAATCGGCCAGCGCAGCGCAATCTCGCCTGCTGTGAGATGCAGTTCAGCCACTGGGTACAGTATCCTAATATACAGTGCAAAGGGCACAGTAAGTACAGTGTTGAATACATACATACAACACATACGTACACATACATACCCCTTTAGATCTGGCGACGTCTGTAGACGTCTGCTAACTTGGCTAACTTGGGTTGGCGGTGCACTGATCAGCAGGTTTTCAACCGCAAAACCAAGTTAGCGAGTTAGCGGTAAATGTACTGCTAACCCAACAGGATCTAAGGGGGTACAGTAGAGTACAGACAGTCGAGACAGTACAGACCGCGACTTTCTTGCTGCCGGCCCAGGGCTTGCACTGGTCCGAGAGGTCGCTGGCCGTCATCAGCAGCGACATCAGCAGGTGGTGATGGCTGCCGTTGGAGGAGTCGTAGCCGTCTGAAGAAACGAATACCTACTCACAGAACGCTTTCAAACGCCGACGACTCGTGCGCGCCCACCCGAGATCATGGTCTTGACGGCGGCCATGGTGCGCAGGTGCACGGCCACGTCCGTGGCCAGAATCATCTCGCGCACGTTGTCCAGCGCCGTCTGGTAGTCCTGCAAGGGAACGGAGCGCAGCTGCGCAAAGAAGACGCAGAGCGAAGGCACGAAGCGAGCGCACCTTGCTCGAGAGCGTCTCGAAGACGTTGCAGTTCTCCATGTTGAGAATGCAGACGGTCTGGGCGCAGTGGTGCCTCTGTACAACACACACACTCTTTCGCGCTTGATACGAACTTCCAACACACACAAGACGCGTGTCACTCGCCTCCAAAACGGAGCCCTCAGAGCTGTAGAGTTGAGCGAGCGGGGTACGCTGCAAACAGCGACCTTTGCGCTACCGGTGACAATGACGGTTACAATCGCACTGACAAGCGGTATGTACCCCACCGACTGCAACTGGAAAGAGTTGTTGGTCCCTCGGTGGTCGACGTCGTGACAGATGGCGGCGACCAGAAAGCAGAGCTGTTCGAGGCTACTGAAAAGCCGCCGCTTCAAATGGTACTTGCCAGGTTTCTCTTCAAAGCACCGAGACAAACTTGAGGTAGTTGTGTGGCATGCGTCGGCAGAGCAGGAAGGCGAAGTGAAGGACGGCGAAGGCGTGCGGCCAGTTGTGATAGGGCAGTGGGCGGTAGCTGCGCATCACCACCTGCAGGAACCTGGCCAGGGTGCGCCGCCGAATGCGGAAACGGTACAGCAACCCGAGTTCCTGGATTGGAACGGGAATGAGATACAACGTTGTAACTAAGGTAGTATTGTGCGTGCAGTGCCCTGGGATAAGAACGTCATTCCAATTCGATGAACTGTAGGGCGCCGACCAGAAAACGTCGGCGTGTCTGCACCCTACATACTTCGCGCCAATCGTGTCCACCCATGAAGCTATCTGCAGTAGAATATCGTCACTGCGCATCCGTGACACAACCTTCTGCAAACCGTAATGTCGCACTGTCGGCGCAATGCCTGGAACATGGCGAAGGAGCACTTGAGCTGGAGCTCCGTGGGCTCCACCAGTCGAGGCAGGAAGAGGAAGGACTCGAAGTCGGCGTGGCCGAACCAGCTGACGGCCTGCTGCTGCTGCCGCTGCTCCGCCGCCTTGCCCACCAGCAGGTTGGACGAAGAGGGACAACTGGCCAGAGCCTCGATGTCCCGCTCAGAGATCTGAAGGTGGTGGGCAGCTTGGGAACTACAACGACGCGTTGTCGTCGTCGTCGCCGTCGTCGTCATCTTCGCCGCCTCGCCAGCTACAGCAATACTCACCTCCAGGGGCGACTGCTGGATCATGAGCTCTGCGGCCACGTGACTACGCTGCATAGCCTCGCGCAGCTTCCGGTACAGGAGGCACTGAACAAGCGCAATGTGTGCTTGCGCCTTGTACGACGACGACAGGATGCCCACATAGACGCAGGTACGCACGTGCGAAATACTGAGGGCGTAGTAGACGGAGAAGGTGGCGGCGAGCTCCTCGTCGTCCTTCGTAAAGCATCGTCCTCCCACCTTGTTGCAGAGCTCGGCCACCCCCACCAATTCCCCTGAAGTGACGTGGTAAATGCTACAAATCGGCTCGGAGAAACCGAGCGCCAGATAGGAACAGGCACCGCTCGTGTCCTTGATGGGGAAGCAGAGGATGTTGCGCGTGACAAAGCCGGTCTTCTCGTCCACCTTGCGGTAGAAGTTGGGGTCGCTGCAATGAGAGGCCCTTCCGAAGACGACGCTGACGACGGCGACGACGCCGACGACGACGACGACGCTCTCTTGGCGGTCGAACCTGTAGGCGTCGACGACGTTGACCATGCGTCCGGTGGAAGCGACCTGGCCGACCACGCCCCTGTTCATGGGCAGGCGTATCTCCTTGAAAAAGTCCTCGCTCTGTCCCTCGATCACCTCGAACACCTCCGCCACCATCTCCTGGTGCTCCTGGTCGACCAGGAACAGGGAGCACCTGTGACAGAATGAGTAGCCAATGTTCATACGTGCGACATTGCTCCAAAATTGCGAAATCCACTGCAAACAGGACACTGACTCTGCTCGTGAAGCTGGATAGACAAGTGTAAGCAGTACGCACCTCAAACCAACGTGCACTTGACATTTCCTAATCAGTCGTGTGTGCCACTCACGTCTCGGCGCTGAGCACCTCGCGGGCCTCGCGCGTGATGTTGCGCACCAGGGAGCGCATGTCGCGCAGACAGGAGAACATGTTCTGCGCCATGGCCAGGAAGACCTGCGTCTGCTCCGTCAGCCGGCGCTGCTGCACCACCGTGCGCACTATGGACAGCAGGGAGCCCATCAGTGGAAGCTGGCGCTCCACCGCGCGCAGCGCCGCGCCCCGCTCCTCCGTCTCCGGGGCGCTGCAATCAGGATCGTGCATGTACCATGGAACTCACGAAATGACAGCGAGTAGATAGGAGCCAACGGGTGAAAGAGCTGGCAAGGCCTTAATGAGAGCTCCGCCGCTTCTGATGGCCTACTTGAAATCATAGGGCTGACCAGACAAAGAGCTGTGACCGCCGCTCAGTCGAGACAAAGCGTCGGCGATGTCCTGAACGTGCGCTCGTATATAGCAGGCACTTACGTACAAAGATGTACCTATACACGGACGGACGTACTCCAGGGGGTCGCACCTTTGAAAGATGCGCCGAGGAGACGGCGTAGGCGAACGCCGGCGGCTCGCCGAACACAGAGTCGATGTCTTCTTCCGGCTCCTGAACGCTCGACCTTTAGCGAATAAAGTCTACAGCAGTCGGCTGGTGAACGTATGCAGAGATAAACCATTATCATCCAGGAAGATGACGTCTTTCAACTTTGTGGTGCTACACACCTGAGAAGTAACATCGGTTGCACCTAACAATCCGAAACGCGACCAGTAACCAGTTGTCACGCCCGACCTCACAGCGCCAGCCGAAAGGCGGTTTCGACGATTTGAGCAGCAGACACGCTCTCTTGAAGCCGGAAGGCCCTTTCGACCTGAAGCCATCGATTTTTTCCTTCCAGGAGTCACAAGCAAGACTGCAGTACTTCCAGCTAGTAGCAGCTCCCTACCCAAGAGTTCAGCTGCATTTGGGAAGTCCACCGTATCCGGATTGTCGGCCACGGCGTCTGAAACGGCAGTTCCATCCAGCGATACAGAGAACGATCGCGCTCAATAACGCTCGGCGCGAGAAAGCGAACCGAGCAGTTGCGCGATGACCGGGCCACAGTCGAAGGAGTGCAGAGTGGTGGCAGCGCCGCCGGCCAGAGCGGCGCGCAGGAACAAGAGCAAGCCGGTCCGTTGGCCGAGGCGGCGCCCACCGCGACGGTGCGCCCGTTTTCCGCGCTCGTCTTCCGGCTGGCAGACTCCACTTTGGCCATGCTCTTGTGGAAGAGGACCTCTATGGAATTGGAAGTATACGGAAGACACAAGAACGGCACAGTTGACTCTACGACCAGTAAACCGCGTGCCAGCCAGTCAGCGGAGAAAGGCTCTATATGTGATGTCAGTGCGCGCTCGCTTATCACGCGCTC
>JASAMZ010014018.1:0-13279 GCA_030248115.1 Linhomoeus sp. GSCO2_2 | reverse complement strand
GGCCTTGCTGTCCCATTAGGATAGGCAGGTGGTCAGACCCAACAGTGCCCAGGGTGTGCCAGGTGAAAGCAGTGGCGACTGCATTGCTGACGATGGAGACGTCTGGCGCTGTGCCCACTCCAGTTGGAGCTGATTCTGGTCGGGCGCCCATCATTGAGTGTGACCAAGCCCTTCTGGAGCAGCCAATCATCCAGCTCTTCCCCAATTGGGTCAGTGTCTGCATTGCCGTCCCAGGCGCCGTGGGCGTTGACGTCCGCGCAGATGACAGTGTGTCGGTTGATGGGCCAGGCTGGCAGGTGGAGAGCTGCGTCTCTGGTGTCCTGTGGGCCAGCTCTTGCAGGTGGCCTATAGACGTTCCAGATGTCGAGAGGGCCTCTGGAGAGATGTAGCCTGACTCCCATCATCTCCAGTGCAGCACCTTGTGGCAGTCCTGGTCTTGGCAATGGACTATAGGCGATTCCACTCTTCACGAGTATGGCCAGACCACCTTGGGCCACGTTATCGCCGCGGCGGTGCACCTGCCTGTCTAGGCGCAGGGTACTATACCCTTTCGTGTTCGGGGCTTCACTGTTGGGCGTCAGTCTGGTCTCCTGTAGCACCGCTACGTCTACGTGCTGATCAGCCAGCGTTTTGAGTAGCATGGGCTGTCTGGCGCGCCATCCGTTGGTGTTGATTTGTAGTACCCTAAGGCGTTGGTGCTGTTGCTGCCCAGCTAGCGCTCTTTGTTGTGATCGTTGTGGTCGACGTTGTTGCGTCTGAGGTGCACGCTTCAGCGGTTGTGGCTGTGGTGGCGTTGGCGCTCTAACCGTCATAGTTGCGGTTTGCGTGCGCGTGGCGCAGCCGCATGTCCAAGCAGTGTGTCCCATGAGTTTCAGCTGTTGGGGAGGGAGGCCCGCACACTTGCTGTGAACCCACAACTTACAGTCTCTGCAGAAGATCGACCACTCCTTAGTTGTTACACCCACTCCGCAGACGCCACAGGGCCACTTGGGCCTGGTGGGTGGGCCAGGGTTCTGTTCGATGTCGCCCGCCATCAGTAGGAGTAGGCGTCGCAGGGCGGCGAGCTCAAGCCCTGGACGCCATTCCAAAAACCCCAGTTGTCCTCGAATTCTCTGGCGCATCCCAAATTCTTGCGACGATTTGGAGACCGATTGGTCCGTCCCTGCCCCTCGCGTAAAAGGGCGTCGCTTGGCAAGGAGTTTGGAACGATTCGGCAACGCATTCGAGCGCTATAGACGCCGAAATGCGAAAATCGCAATTTTCGATCCCGGAGTCGAAAAGTCGCAGTGTAAGAAAGTTTTTGTGTTTTGCCCAATTTTCTCCGTTCATGGCTCGATTCGATAGAAGACATCTGGAAAGGAAAATAACAAGAGTGGTCTCGCCGCTCAAGCCGCCCCCACGAGCTTGCTGCACAGCAGCCCGTCAAAGTCGACCGGGGGCCAAAATTCGCGAATTTTTCAAATTGGTGCTAAAAAATGGGTCCTGCAGCGATCAATTTGTCATTTTTTCCACCCTCGGCCCTATCGAGTACTACAACATATCAAAAGATAGATATACCATTATACCGCAAGGACTCTAATAAAGCCCCGGGGGGCTTATTTTTTCAACCCCTCTTTAGGGGGGACGATTGGGAGGGGGGGGCTCATCCCAATTGGGGGGGGGGGGCTTACAATTCGACCCCTTCTTTTTGTGAGACTGAAAGGTACACAAAATGTACTCATGCCATACAAGAGTATACCTTCCAGGCACTGAATATCCTTAACATGTCACATGTACAGAATTCATATTTACTACATATAGTGGTTGTAGTAGTACTATAGTACAGTATGCATGCATACAGTGTGCCTCATAGTACTACACATACATGTACTATAGTACATAAGGTAGGGGGGGGGGTACTATTGGAGGGGGGGGGCTTATCGAGGGGGGGGGCTTATTAAATAGTATTTACGGTATGCAACTTTTTCGAGTTCTACCTTGTTTAACCCATTTTCCAGTACTTTGAAAATTTAAATTTTTGAATTTTCCGCCAACGGGTACCCGGAGCGTGACCCCGTTTGGTGCTTCAACCTGCCCACTTACTAAGCCTTACCCAACGCAAAAGACCGTTTGCAAGTCGGCCGCTTCACGCGCGAACCCCATCCGGTTAAAATTACTGCGTTTCGCGCACAATCGCTATATACTCCACACTTTTTTGTGGAGTATAAAAAGCGTTAATTATTTTCAAAATCAAATCACAACTCACCGCTGCAATTCGTAGTGCTCCAAAGCTTTGGTCCACTTGTCCAGACGTTCGTACCAGCGACCTTGCATCTAAAACATGTGAAAAAAATATATGAGGACAACAAATCGCCGATAATCACATTTTTGTCAAGCTCCAAGCTCTGCAAACCAAAATCTTTGGAAAACTATTGTTTTAAAAGCTATTTGGAAAACTACTGCAAGCAAAATCTATTGTAACACTTTACTTGACACAAAGCACAGTGTCACAAATTCTATTTAGCAGGTTGCGTCACATTGTAAACAATTGTCAACCAACTGTAAACACTATTGTAACACCACAGCAAATCCAATGCAAAATCTGCTGTAAAATCTCACATACTCTCATGGGGACTCGCTTCTCCTCCGCCCACTGCACTATTCCCACCGCTTCCTCTTTCAATTGCAAGCGATTTGTCAACCTTAAATTTGAAAAAAAATTAACATATATGAATTTTTACACACACACAAAGTCTCTCACGTGATGAGCTGCTCGCAGTCGATCGGTTCCGGCTCCCTCCCTCTGAGCTGGAGCTCTTTGTATCTGGAAAAGTGCGAAAATTCATACGAAAATTCTCATAATGACACTTTTGCTACTCGAATCGTAAAAGTATACCCGGATTCGTATTCTACGCCACCGAAAATCCGGGATCGACATACGATAAACCTACCTTACAAAATTGTTTTATTCTTCAACGGCGTTCATCCCAGCGCGCGCAAAAATTTAAATTTTCAAATTTCTTCCCACCTCAGCGCCTTGGCGTAGGCGCTGACGCTCATGGCGCTCTCGAATAGGTGCACTGTCTCTATCGGCAATGGGCCCTGTAAAAATTTCAATTTTTAAATTTTCCAATTTCCACCACATTTTCCCACCTTTTCCGAGTGGTCCATGAATTCCGCCAGATTCAAAATCGTCTGTATGACTTCGGAATTTTCCGAGTTTTTCAACGCTTCAAATAGCGCCTGCACAATCTCGTTCTGCGTCTCGGCCGTCATCTCCGTCCAGATGGACATGAAGGCGGCGTTGAACAGGTCTCTGGAATTAATGATTGGTTTTGCGTAAAAAAGTTTAAAAATTGGATTCTGCCATCTAATATACGACAAATAAGCCAACAGCTTGAAAGGCAGGTGGGCATACCTATAACGCGCCCCCTCGGGGGGGGGGGGGCTCATCCGGATGTTAAGGGGGGAAGGGTTCCAAAACCGAGGAGAGGGGGGGGAGGAGTGAATAGGAGGGAGGGTGGTGGGTGGAGGGAGGGAGGTCTGGGAAGGCTGGAGTGAGGGAGGAAGAGTGCCAAGGCAACACTCAATGGGACTGTGAGAAGGATAACCCGTGCCACAGCACACACTCACTTCACCACACCACACAGTGCCAACCTGGCCAGAGGCTCGTGTGTCTTCCCAAGGGAGCCACAGGCTCTCAATGCCCCATAGGAGCTCTCCCTCAGTAGCTGAACGCGGAAGTTCTTCAGCCAGATGGTCCAGTCGTCCTTGCTGCCTGAACGCATTCAGGCGTGTCTTGCAGTGATGTTACACATGGCGACAACGCAAATTTTGCACTAGCAAAGCGCATCAAATTTCACACAATTGGCAATTTCACGTCTGACTCTCATCATGACAATTCGACTCTCCCACGGATACTAGAGATGTAAATAATTGTCTTTCACATCCCCATGTCATCGTCAAAAGAAACTCTTCACAAATTTGAGCACATTTTGCTTGTGTTGTGTCATTCTGCACTTTATAACGTACCATTAACATCAAGTATTAGTTGGATTAGACTAATTGTGAAACCTTTTGCTACCGTCATGGTAACTTTGGGCTCACAATCTTAGTGAAACGGTTCTTTCAATTAAAAAAGCTAGCTTTTTTGTGATTTATGGTAATCTACACCTCAATATCAAACTTCACACTGTCACAATTCAATTCTTCCACTACTCACACACCCAATTGCGTCACAGTCCAAGAGTTCCTCAAATTCTGATAGTTCGTAGAGTGTTTGGTGACCACAGGATCGGGCATTGGGGCGGCGCTGGTAGGCTTGCGCTTGTGCAGAAGATGACTGGTGGGGGAGGCCAGCGCTGAGCCTCTGAGACCCGCCTGAAGAGTATTACCTATATTGTGATGTGGAGGCTTATGGTGAGAGGTGAGGGGATTCAGATGTGCAGTGGTGTTAGTTTGGGACACAAAAGTCATGTGAACATGTTGCAGAAGTAGAGATGTAAAGTTTTTTCCGAATTTTTTTTTTGAAAAAAAAAGTAGGCCGACTTTGTTTTTCAATTGAAAAAACCTTTTGTTCTGGATTGTGGGTAGAAGTTACCATGTTAATAGCAAAATCTTCCACAATTTAGCCAACTTGAACATAAGCGCAGAATTACATCATGAAGACCAAAAATGCACCAGTTTTCACCCTGCGGGCAGCTCAGAGTGTCAGAAGTGAAGATGGTTGTCACATTTTGTTGTCAGTTTTGGTTAGAAAATCACTGTACACCATCTAAACCATCTGCCATGCAATGTAGAGGCTGAAAGTACCATTTACGTGCCCAGCTTACAACACTGTAGCACCCTATGGTAGGCTTTGGTACACGGACCTAGTACTTTTAAAATAAAATTTTTTTGAAAAAAAAAATTTTTTTACATCTCTATCCCTTTACTGCACAGGTGGGTCCCCCACCCCTGACACTATTTTGAAATAAGCAATTTTTGTATGGGACACTATGAAATTAGCAATTTTTTCTGCGTCGCGGGTTAAAAAAAGCAAATTTTCTATGTTTGCCACTACAAATAAGCAATTTTTCAGACAAACAAATAATAATTAAATAATTACATAATTAAATAATTGCATAATTACATAATTGCATAATTACATAATTACATAATTACATAATTAAATGAATTCTGGTACTGGGGAACCATGACAATTTTGGCCAGATTTTTGTTGGAAATTTGACAAATTTGGTGAATTTTTGTGAAAAATTGTTAAATTTGATGGATTTTGTTGGAAATTTGCCAAATTTCTATGTGGGAGGCTCTGCGTATGTTGTTCAAACTGGCTCCGTACGTTCGAGAACCAAAACACGCGACACGTCCGTGCAGGAGCCCCTGCATACCTATGTGGGATTTCTACAAATTTGCGATTTTTAGCAAATTTGTGGCGCATTTTTGTGGTCTCGAAAGAGTTAACCGTGGCGTATCCATGATGTCATGGCCTTGTGCTTTATTGTTGCGTTAGCCCACGGACAGGTCTCGACTCACTGATAATTCAGCTAAGAGACTTCGAAGTTCAAAAGTTTGAATTGCGCGCGCTACAGTAACCCGAAGGTCAAAACTGAAAACGGCTTTAGCTTTAGCATAGGGGGTATAGGAAACTGGGGTCCCTTTTGTAGGCCCCCCACCCCTCATTTTACTATCTTGACTATTTGCACCTCTCTGGGACTGGGGAATTTGGCAAAATACCTCTGAAATTGACTGGTAGCGCTTCTACATACTTTGCCAAAAAATGGGCTAAATTTGTCCGAATTGGGATTTTGCATGCTTAAGCGAAAAATGCGAAAAATGACCCCAAAATTTGTCCGTAGTACTACGTACTTTAACGTGTGCGTAGTGCTTAAGCTTAGCCATCTGTGAACCGCACGGGCGATTTCCCATACTTTGCAAAAAAGCCCCCAAAATTTGTCCGTAGTACTACGTACTTTAACGTGTGCGTAGTGCTTAAGGGGAGTCATCTATGAACCGCACGGGCGACATTGGCATAATTTGTCGGGGCCTTTTCTTCAGCGTGTAAATTGTCAAATTTAAGGCCGTCTAAGTTAGTCTTCCGCGACATGCAAGTGTACTACTTATGTGGTGGGGACAAAATTTCTTTCCCCTGTAACTTCTGAACGGCTTGACCGAATCCCGCGAAATTTTAATACACAAAATGCCGCGTGAGGGGCTATCCAACGACACTAACCCCGGTTCTCTAGCTGCTACCGTTCCCGAGTAATAAGCCGAGAAGAGTACGACATGAACAAGATAGTGTACAAATTCGGAGGTTTTCAAGCTATATCTCCAGAACGACGTGACCGATCGAGCTGATTTTTTTACACGTTTTATAACTTAGGACGAGACAACTTGTGTTAAAGTTTCAGCTCAATCGGTCAAGTATTGCCTAATGACCCCTAAGGAAGTGACTCTCTGGAGGGCGCACCTGCGGGGACCAAAGGAAAATGATGAGGGCACTGGCGTGCCCTCATCGATAAGTTGGAGAATCGATTTTGTGATACGCCATAATCAAATTTCGTGATTTAAACTCAATAAGTGATGCAACTTCAGAATGAGATTCTGTGACGTGTTCTCAGAATGAGTCGGAGAATCGATTCTGTGATATACTCAGGCTAGGCTCAGGCTTAGGTTCAGGCTTAGGATTAGACTTCAATAAATATTGAAAAATATTTCTTACTGCGGACTCGCTCAGTAGTGGTGGCAGCTTGAAACTAAGTAAGTACTTACTTAGTTTTACTTAGTTATTATGGAACTGAGTACTTAGTTTCTTACTTACTTAGTTTTATTTTTGGAAAACTAAGTATACTTACTCGTACTCGTACTTAGTTTTCCAGGTCCGTACTTACTTAGTTTTGCGAAATTTACTAAGTACTTTTTCATACTTACTTAGTATTACTTAGTTTTAAATAACCAAGTAAGAAACTAAGTAAACCAAATTGTTGACATGTTGACCTATTTTGGCGCTGTATACATACGTGTAAGCGCCAACCGGCCAGGGGGGGGGGGGGGGGGGGGGGGGGGGGGTATAGGACCCCTCAGGGGGGGGGGGTCTGAGGTCCCTGGAGGGGGGGTCAAATGACCTAAAAATTTTGCCAAAAAAGTACCAAAAAATAAGAAAATTTTGCAAAAATAGATTAAAAAGTGCCAAAAATCGCTTAATTTTGGTCAAAAACGTCCAAAATATAGCGCCGCAGGCGAAAATTTTGCTATTTTCAAGCGCCGCAGGCGAAATTTTTGCCATTTTTAAGCGCCGCAGGCGAAAATTTTTGAAATTCTAGGGGGGGGGGGTCTTTTGGGGAAGGCGTGAGGGGGGTACCTGGGGAGGGTATGGGGGGGTACACTTTCGGCTAGGGGGGGGGGGGGGCTTACCCCCCCCCCCCCCCCCCGGTTACACGTATGGCTGTATACTCGCGCATTGCCTGGTTTGAATGGGCTTTTCTGCGATGAGTTACACAAAGAATGTCAATTATGGTAAACAACTTTTTCTTGGAGACCATTTGTGGCCCTACTAACCTCGAATTAACAACATACCAGCATTTCCGAGGCCAGATTTACTTTTATTTGCTTGTGTTTGCTTACTCAGTTTACTTACTTAGTTTACCCAGATTTTTCGAGTACTTACTTAGTTTTGTTAGAAACCAAGTAAGTACGCTTTACTTACTTAGTTTTACTTAGTTTTCTGAAAAACTAAGTACTTACTTAGTTACTTACTTAGTTTTATTTTTGGGAAATTGCCACCACTATCGCTCAGTCATACTTCTCAATGCTCCGCTGCATTGGAGTTCACAAATGTAATCGAGTGTCCGCATGCAATGACATTCATGCACCGTTTCTTCGCGGACACTCACGCACACATGTTGCTGACTGCAAAGTCTGCCTGCGGAATGAGAGAGACAGCTAGATTAGGAGTGATCCATTGCATCATCTATACGTTATTTTGCTCTACTTTTAGAGGAGAAACTCACTCGTGCCTCTATACTCTACTGGTGTACGCGCGTGCACTCCGAAGATTCAAGGAATGTGGTCCCCTTGTTGCTAAAATGCAAAGAGGCGAACTTAGCCTAAGTCTAAGCCTAAGCCTGAACCTAAGCCCTTTATATAATGGAATTCGACTACAGTATATCACAATGATTCTCCGACTCATTCTGAGAATACATCACAGAATCTCATTCTGAAGTTACATCACTTATTGCAGTTTTAAATCACGAAATTTGATTACGGTATATCACAAAATTGATCCTACAACTTATTCCAAAATACATCACGGATCGGCGTTTACATCACGGAATCGGGTTACGGTACATCACAGAATCGATCCCCCGATCGATTCTGAGATTGCATCACGGATCGGCGTTTACATCACGGAATCACGGATTCACACATCACGGATTCACACATCACGGATCACGGATCATACATCACGGAATGATAGTTGCCGAATGAACTGACCGGGTACAAATGTAGGGAAGGTTCGTCAGTGCATGTTGCTTTCGAAAGGCGAAAGCTAGAAACGGTGGACTCCATCTTGTTTCTGATAATTGGAAGGGATTCGTTAGTCACGCATCGAGTTACATTATCCTCTGTGTGCAGCAGGTACAGCGCTGAAAGTTCCACGGCGTTGTGTTCCGCGTAACACCAAGCGTACGCCAGATCTGATCAAACTCCATTTCATCACCGTCAAGTCAAGTTATGGCCCGTTGAAGTCTTGCGCGCCGCCTGAAGCGGACCAACAACCTGTAAATCGTCGCCCACTTCCCCAGGTCGATTCCCATTCCGATTCCGAGGGATTTTTCACGGCGCAAGCGGTTATCTTCGGCCTGCTGCTGGTCCAATTCCTGGTGGCAGGCGTCTGCCTGGGCATCGACGCGCTCGACTCCAGTCGCGGCCACGAAACGACGGCGGCTCGTTTCTCGCCCAGCCTGGGCCTGAACGTGGTGCTGATCCAGATGCCCCTCATGCAGTCGGTCGCCTTCCCCGCCTTCGTGTGCTTCTTCGTCCACTGCGCCGCCAAGAGAGTCTTCCGAGAGTGGGTCTTTCACATCATGAAGGAGCTCTTTGAGAGCGGCGGGAAGGGAGCTCGCGAACGAGCGGAAGCCCAAAAGGAGCGTTTCAGAGTTATCGTAGTTGTAGCGTGTATGTATGTACCAATGTCGGTTTGGCGTCATTGTTGAGCCCGAGGGTGGGAGTCTGAAGCTTTGAGACGTAAGGGATGCACAACCGAATTACATGCATCCACCCGCTTCAAATTACACCTAATGTGGAAATAATGTCGTTGCCCCATGGAATGAGTGTGTTCGCCAATGGGTATGCATTTTCACGCTACGCTACCTGAAACGCTCCGAAAGACTAACCTATTGGCGATAGCTGAAGAATTCGGTGCCTGCTTCTCCACCTTCTTCAACGTCAACCTGCTCGCCGCCGTCGTGGTCGCCATCTCGGCGCCAGCGGCAATGGTGCGGTATAGTAGGTGTATGCTACTTTTTGTAGGTATTGATTTTGAAAGTGGAACTAATTTTGTGTTGATAGAAGTGCTCCTTTTGAGATCCTACAAAGTCACAGGCTGATTCAAGAGGGGAAGACGGCTCTTCACGTCGTGCGCGTCGTCTGCGTGGCGGCCGACACGCTGCTGATGTCCGTATTCGGCATTTTCTGCGCCGTGTACCTTCCGCGTCTGATGAACAAGACGGTGAGTGCGTCGACCCTTGTTTTGGGTTGTTGATAGAGGAAGTGGCAGACTGAATTTTCCTTCGAGAACCCTTCAGGTTGACACACTGACCGACGCTGAACACATTTGCGAGTCCAACCACCCTGAACACAAAACGGTAAACCACTTACTTTCGTTTCATTGTAACCTTGAGCTCTGGGTCTCAGGTGTCGCCCGGGAAGAGACAATCCTTATTACTAAGCGGCTAACGCTGAGGCTCTGTCTGTCCAGACACTTTGTGCCATTGCTCTAGATACAGTTGACAGATCGCGACGATCAATGCACCAAACTGATCGTCCTTCACTAACGCTTTACGCGAATGGTAAATGACCATTGTCCGTTGCCTGAATTTCAAGAGATGGCGCAAAGATCGTCTGCGCCACATCACAGAAGACGTCTGTGAGCGCTCTAGCGCTCGCTACAGTTGACAGATCGCGATGATCTATAGCTTAAGCTGACCGTCAGAACACGTAGTTTTGCATCTTTGCATTAAGAATGATGACTGATGACTAAATTCCACAATATTTCGCAAATATCAGCTGCGCCAGTACATTATGAGCACAGAAGGCACCACACTCTGTGACAGACGCTTGATTTCGCGCCAAAAGCAGTATACAGTGCCACCATTCATGACAGAGTTGTCGTTGTAAGACTCAAAAGTGTATTTGCAGGCACTGCATGCACTGGCAGGGGCACAGCCTCGAACTGCTTTGCATCTATGTCAAATGTCTTTAGATCTATCTGAAATCTTCTACGGGCTAACCCCAAATGTCTACGGGCTAAACACAAGAGTCTATTGTGTATTTACAGGCACAAGAGCTGGCGCAAGCCTAAATGTAGGCACTGGCAGGGGCACAGTGTCAATTGGCTTGAGATCAATCTGAAAAGTCCAATTGGCTAAACCCAGATGTCTACAGGCTAAACCCAATTGTCTATTGGCTAAACCCAAATGTCTATTGTGTATTTACAGGCATGGGAGCCAGTGTGATCCAAAATGCAGGCCCTGGCAGGGGCACAGTGTCAAACGACTTGAGATATCTGTAATGTCATGCGGTGCACTGGATTCGATGATTGCATTATCTCCTTCATGCTGTACAGATTACCTATTTACTATTGACCATAGAGATTCTCCTACGGGCTATGTACTCTAGTCTACATTACTAAGCTAGCTAGGTGTAGTGTCCGTCCGTCCGTCCGTCCGAAACGCTCGCCTTCCTAGCACTTCGCCACGCGACGCTTCAGCACGCGCTTGCCTCGCTAGCACTTCGCCACGCCAAGCTTCAGCACGCACGCGCTAGGAAGCCAGCAGGACGCCAGCGGCGTCCCGCAGAGAAGCTCGCTCGCTTCGATCGATCGGCCGCAGAGAATCAATCGCTGCACGGCCAGCGTCGCCTGTTGCTGCCTGCCTTCAACGCAGGCTTTGCCTGAACAGTACGGCAATGCACGGTAGCAGAGCCTTGCAAAAGCGAACAGTGCGGCAGTGCGCGGTACAGCAGAGAACCTTGCAATGTGCAATTCAACAGAGCCGAACAGTACGACAATGCTCGCGCAGGCAATTCAAGCCGCTTCAGCGACTATTTCGCTTGCAACAGGACAGATCTTGCAACAGGACAATCGGCCCGCTCTCTAGCATTTGTTTTGCGCGCCGCTTTGTACGGCGCGTTCGCGAGGCAGTCAGCGCCATTAGCTTGCAACAGGACAGACTTTCTGCAACAGAACGCTGCAACAGCACAGACGTTGCAACAGGATCGCAGGACAAATCTTGCAACAGGACAAATCTTGCAACAGGACAGATTTTGCAACAGGACAGACCTTGCAACAGGACAGATTTTGCAACAGGACAGACCTTGCAACAGGACAGATCTTGCAACAGGACAGATCGTGAAACAGGACAGATGTTGGAACAGGACAGATCTTGCAACAGGACAGATCTCAACAGGAGAGACCCTGCAACAGGACAGATCTTGCAGACAGGACAGATCTTACAACAGGGGAAATCTTTGCAACAGGACAGATCTTGCAACAGGACACATCTTGCAACAGGACAGATCGTGCAACAGGACAGACCTTGGAACAGGACAGATTTTGCAACAGGACAAATCTTGCAACAGGACAAATCTTGCAACAGGACAGATTTTGCAACAGGAGAGATTGCAACAGGAGAGACCTTGGAACAGGAGAGATTTTGGAACAGGAGAGACCTTGGAACAGGACAGATCTTGGAACAGGACAGATCGTGAGACAGGAGAGATCTTGGAGCAGGACAGACCTTGCAACATGGAGAGATCTTTCCGGAGCGGGACGAGCCTGCAACAGGAGAGATCTTGCAACCGGACAGATCTTACAACAGGGCAAATCTTGCAACAGGACAGATCTTGCAAAAGGACAGATCTTTGCAACAGGACAGATCTTGCAACAGGACTGACGTGGCAACAGGATGGTCGCGCGAGGCGAACAGGGCCGTTGGGCTCAGCAACAGGAGAGATTTTTCAACAGGACAGATCTTTCAACAGGACAGACCTTGTAACAGGAGAGACCTGGCAACAGGACAGGCCTTGGAATAGGACAGGCCTTGGCAACAGGACAAACCCTGCAATAGGACAGACCCTTCAACAGGGGCAAATCTTCCAACCAGGTCAGACCTTGACAATGAACAGGGCGGACGTTGCGAGCAATCGTATGTTTTTGGCGCTGTTCTTGGTTCAGTTACGTATTGCTGGTGTTTGGATTGGATCATCGTCTGGGTCGCTGAACGTACTCCGATTGGACATTGTCCGTTTTGTTGCCCACGACGAGTGACTACATTTTGGCTCTTCGACTTACCCATTAGTCCATTGTGCTGCTGGCCGAGGAGGGACCAATCATGAAGGAAATAGTGGCCGGACAAAATGATTTTTGTCGGACCAAAGTTCAATTTTTCGGACAAAGGAGTACAAATTGGACAATTGCGCGTAACAAGACAGATTCTCTTTTGAAGTTCTTCGGACAAGACAAAGACAAGACAAAATGGAAACTGCCTGGACGAGACGACACTCGCATTATCTGATTATGAGATCGTGTACTACAAATCAAGTGCAGCGTTTCCCACTAGATACGGTTGTCTGTACAGCTGATCTAAAGCTCAGTGATATCGCCGCGTTCGCTATACGTTATCGGACATAATACGACGCCGTTCATCTGAAGTGCAAACCGGTGTATGCATCATCAAACAAAAAAACTTGTCAAATGTTTTGTGACCAGTTTCAGAATTTAAAATTCAAGAAAGTACGGATATTTTAGGGGTTTGTCAAATTTCGTAGATTACAGACATTTTCATATGGGTTAAATTTAGCAATGATTTTCAATGCAATTTAGCAATGGATGTATCAGGCAACGTTGCGAACTGTTCTCCATATCGTTTTGGGGTTTCAAATTAGAGAAGTTCAGGATATCCGGTTTCTGGCATAGTTCAACATTTTCAAATGGCTTAAACTTGGCAATGGTCTATGCCACAAATTCTTAATGCCCCTAGACCTTTCCATTTCTGCAGTCATATTCATTGATGACCGAATA
>JASAMZ010014015.1:0-19555 GCA_030248115.1 Linhomoeus sp. GSCO2_2 | reverse complement strand
TATCTCACACCGATCATGAAACATAGCGAGATACAAATCAGCAAGTTGCGAATCTTAGCTGCACAACGTTACGAAATTCTAAATGACGCTACGCTTCAGAATTGGTTTACTAATGTACTGCGTCATAGACAGAAACGGTAGCGCCTACTGTGTTTCAAAACGGCGGGCTACAGGTGACAGTGGAGTGCAAATTTCAAAAATACGTCTACGTATCGCCACCGCTTACGGATTCCGGGACACCTGAGGTGCAACATCATTTGCGCGAAAATTTACTCTGATCTCATGGTTACTTCACATTTTCGCGAAATGTTCACCAATTCTCGACTTTTGGCAAAGCGGTAACTCAACATGAACACCGAAGACCGACGGTTAGTTAGTTTGGCAAGGCAAACGGGCAGGTGCTAATGACAATGTACGTAAGAAATTTTTAGCCAAGCCTGTCGATGCCATCCCTACCAGGTAGCTTGAGTTAACCCTTCCCGTTTGAATGGGATGCCTTTGGAGCCACTACTCTTTGCTTGCTGCTGTGCTGTGAAGTTATAGGAAAGATCCTATAACTCCACAGCGCAGCAGCAAAGACAAAGACAGACGCCTGCCTCATTGCCACTCCCCCCCCCCCCCATTCCCAGTTCAGCACGACGACGTGGTTGCGTCTTCAGGTGTCTCACAACCTTCTGTGCGCCCGCCTGGTCGGATCGCAGATTGTCGCAAAGATGCCGTCATCCGAGATATGCGAGATCGACATCAAGAGTTCAGTGACCAGGCACTGGAGCGCTTTGTCCACTTCCTACAGAGCTGTCATCTCAGCAACGGCGGAGAAGTGCTTCAGGAAGTCTTCCATTCCAGCTGGCCCACGCGTGAGTGGTGTGGTGCTGTGGCGTAGAGTTGAGTGGTTGAGTGGCGTCTGCTTGCTTGAAGCGCAATACAAATAGGGTGCTAACTGCTGGGAGGACTTCCAACTTTCCAGTTATTGGCATCTGGCAGTCGGCGGATGGTTACGTGGTGCTGCAGGTGTCGCAGGTGTGGTGGACGTCGACGTGCTGGAAGAGATCCTGCTTCTGGGCTCAGCGATGTGGCTCTGAAAGGCTTAGTCCATTTCATGCAGAGCTGTCTTCCTGCCGTCAACTTTAGAACAGTGGACAGCCGCTGCAGGAGCTCTACAAGCTTGGCCACAAGTGGGCATTTCAACTACAGTCACGGCACGCATGCAACAGGCCATTGTGGCAAGCTAATCGTCTTGTGAAAGCGTTGTGTTGGCTGTTCAGATACCAAATGAAAGAGCTGGAGAGCGGCTGCAGGGAACTGCTGAAGACCCAGGTGATGTGGAGGTGGTGGAGGATCTGCTGTTCTCTGGGCACCACCTACGTGGACCCACAACCGACGCTGGCTGCCCAGCAGTGCCTGTGCGACCACTGGAACGAATCAGACGTTAGTTTCTTTTTCTGTCTTAGATAACGTGAAGGGTTTCCCTGCCAGTGAGTCTCAGCCAGCCAAGAGCCAATGAGCGTCGTTGCTGTTCGTGTATCTTATGCAGGAGTCGGGTCGACTGGGCGAAATCCGGGCCAACCTTCCCAAGCAGCTGCTGAAGGTCGTCGCGACCGTCTTTGTCAATCGACAGAAAAGCGACGACTAAACGGATTGATTCTGCGGTCATTGTTGGCGATAGTGCAGCGCTATATCAAAACTCCGTTCTAGATTTCGTCGCTTCTCCCATCATTACGCTTCTGATGTTTTCGCGTTGTGTCAATCCGTATTCTCGTCGAACAGTCGACTGTCTCTCGGTTTGCGTTCGTGGTTCGCTTCAGGAATCTTAGAGTTTGAGTTCTACCGCTTTCATTCCATAGCACTGACATACCGTAGAAACTCCAATAAGCGACCTGGTCGCTTATTATTTCAACCACCCCTCTAGGGGGGTCGCTTATTGGAGTGGGGTCGCTTATTGGAGGTTTTACGGTAGGTACGGTATGCCTTCCGCTATTCGATTGAGTCGCACAATTTGTTCGTTCTGTCCGTTCGCCATGCGTGCATCTGTTGTTTGCTTTCGTGTTTGCCGCTTTGCACGAGATTAGCACTAGCGCACAGTGCTCTTCCATCGATTGCCGTTTGTGCGTGTTCGATGCTAGAAGAAGGTGCGCGATTCGACCCGTCTCGATTCCGCCAGTAAAGATCGTAACATTGGGGGATTGAGTTGATGCTACTGTAAGTCGCTCAAGCGTATGACTTTGTCGCAATCCTGCCACTTCAGTTGCGGTCACGACCCCTGAGTATCCACTCGCTTCAGTAGTCGACCAGTTCAAGCGAGTCAACGTCTTCGGCCATGTCAACGGTCTCGGGGAGTGGAAGCAATCCTATGGTCTTTGATTGGGTCATTCCCAACTACAAGTCGGTCTGCGACAGTCACCAGTACGGCCAGAAGCTGCTGAGCGACGAGCTGCAGTTCGACAATGGCTTCCGCTGGCAGATGGAACTGTATCCTAAAGGATGGATCAAAGGGTTGGTCGGCTACGCCACCTTCTTCCTCCATCTGTCTGCCTCTCCAAACACGGGCAAGACCGAGAAGGGCGTCAAGTTCGACGTCTTCATCAAGAATCCAAACGGCAACGATTTGAGAGTTTCTAAGGGAGGCCCCTTTGATCTCTCAGTTGGCCAGTTTGGGTGCAGGCTCTACGCGTGCGAATCTCAGCAGTTGTTGAATCTCAATCAGGTGAATGGGGACGGCAGTCTCCACTTGCGCTGTAAGATCACCCTGCCAGGGAGAGAGCGCCCACTGGGGGGCCAGATCGGGGACAAACTGGCCAAGTGGTGGAAATCGGAGAAGAGCCGAGAGGTTGCGGACTTCTGCCTGTTGAGCGACGACGGCCAGAGGCTCCCGGTAGTTGGCCGCAGTGCTGCATTGTATTTGTTATTGTTGCTACCTTGCTGTCAGTGTGGAGTATGGCTTTACGTTACTGGTGAGGGTGACACGGCGTTCAGATCGACCGCTGCCTGCTCTGTGCCTGGTCTGAGGTGTTCGAGGCCATGCTGACCTCTGAGATGGCAGAGAAGCAGAAGGGCGAGGTCGTCATCAGCGGCTTCAGTCACGTGGCGCTGCAGGGATTCGTCCACTTCATGCAGAGCTGTCAGGTGGCCGAGGAGTGCCAGTCTGGAGAACCCCTGCTGGAACTCCACAAGCTGAGCCACAAGTCGGTCAATTTGCCTTGTGGCACCTGTTCAGGTGTGTCACCCTTAGTGCAAGTGTGCTTGTTTAACTCAAGGTACCAGATCAAGGAGCTGGAGCAAGGCTGCAGGGAGTTGCTGCTGGCACAGGTGGATGTCAGTGTGGTGGAGGAGCTGCTGCGCCTCGGCTCCCTCTACGAGGACGCCCAACTGACACTGGCCGCCCAGAAGTGCCTCTGCCAACACTGGATGGAACTGAAAGTGCGTGTTTCCTTGCCATCGATGGTCGTCCATACAGCCGATTTAGCAACACTGCGATTCTTGTCTGGAATGAATGGACATCTGTAGATAATGAATGAGTATTACATACTAAGTATTGAGAGAGTGTAACGAAGGAGTGGGCTACCATTCAGGCGTCGGGTCGCCTGGACGAAATACACGACAGACTTCCCAAAGAGGTGCTGGAGGCTGTCACCGCCATTCTGTTCGAGGGAAAGGGAAAGAAGGGTGGAGAGTGAAGTGTGTCGCTATTCAATTGCCATTCCACTGGCTGGTCTGTCGGGCGTTCTTTGGTGTGCAGCTTTTGCGATGACGTCCCATTCTTTCGAACCCTTCGCTCCCTGCGTTATTCTTCTGCCAGATTTTGTTATGTTGTACGCAGCGTTGATTATTTTGTCACTTCTGGTGGATTACCCCTCTCGCTTGATTTGGTTGATTCGATTGGCGTACGGTGTTTCGAATGCGTTGTTCTTCCGATCTGCGCTCGAGTACTTTGGCCTACCGTATGCGTTCCGTAGTGCCGTGGCCGCAACCGTTGTTGTTATGTTGCACGTGTCTAAGCCTCTCAGTTTGTCGCTCGGTATCATCAGTGTTGCGTCGCTTGATTTCGTCATCTTTTCTTTCCGCTCGGTTCCGTATACGTGTCACTTGCATCTTGAATCTTCGGCGCCAATTGAACTCTTCTCTCCGACATGTTAGCGGTTGCGCTCATAGCGGGAATAGGTAGCGTGAGCGTTCCGTTATTCGATTGACACGCGTGGGACGTACAATGCATTTGTCTTTTCCATCGTCCGATCTGTCGCTTCTTTTGTTTGGCCTTTTCCACACGATTAATGGTAGCATTCGTTCACACAGCTCTTCTATCCGCTGCCAATTGCGGGCACATTAACTGACACGACACTGACGTGCAGATGGGACGCCACGGACGCATCACGTTACTGCGACAACGCACTACTGAATGTGTGATGACACACGCTCAAGCGTAAGTCGACTCACGGGTTTTATACGGTCACGGGTATTGACACACCGCCGGCAGTGGTGCAGCGCAGCCGCCAACTGCTACGACAGCTCCAAGCAATGAACTTACATAGCTGTATTAGGCTCACTGTGAGTATATTAGACTTCTAGTTCTTCGGTGTATGTTGACGTGTCAGAAGAGTGCAGAATGACCGTAACACACAAGCAGTGTTTGAGGATTTGTTGGTTTTCGATCTCACCAGTAATATCCTCACACAAGTGTTAGGCGCGTCCCTGATCCTTTTCCTTTTCATTAAAAGCGGATATTTTGATTGTGCCACCCTTTCCACTCTTCTCACACCATTACCCTACTCAGCCTAAGCGTGCAGTTGCAGTTCATTGAGTGCTTTTACCGCAACCCTGCATCGCTAATCCAGGTATTGCAGGAGAGTGCAGGTACGAACCAACCAGAATGCACAGCGTTGGCGCCGTATTCTAGATTGCACTGTAATTGATACGAGAGCCGCATTTGGGGTGCATCGGGCCGCCCAATTGCAGCTCAACTCAGCCCTGTCAATTTCCATTTGCGGCCGGTGCGGTGCGAGAAGTGTACTGGGCTGCGCGAGTGAAATTTCTGCGATGATGTCTCATCCTGTTGTGCCACTCTGGATGGGTACAGTGCGTTTGTGCTGTGCATGCCGTGCTGTTATGCACTTTTCCTAATACGCAGTTTCTTGTGGCTGTGTATCACTGTTCGTTCGAAACGTTCTTTCGTTTCTTTCGCTCCCTACGTTATTCTTCTGCCCGATTTGTGATTCTGCAAGCAACGCCGATGGTCGTGTCGCTTCTCGAGGAGCAGTACTCCACGCGCTTTTGGCTGATTCGATTGGTGGAGTGTGGTGGTTCGAATGCGCTGTTCTTCCGATTTCCACCCCGCCACGTTGACTTACCGTATGCGTCCCGTAGTACTGTGACCGCGAAGTTTGAGTGTCACATTTGCGCGTCTCTGCCTCTCTTCGTGCGTCGCTCGGTGCAGTCAGTGTGCTTCGCTTGATTTCATCCTCTTTCCATTCGTCGGTATCTCTTGCATTTTCAATCGTCGCCTCCGCTAGGTTCTTCTCTCCACTACACTGTCGGCGATTGGCCACGCCTCGATAGGATCGCGGCACTTTCGATTGGCGATAGCAAACATATGTAGGTACGGCACCGTATGCTTTCCGTATTTGGCGTTAGTGGGGCGCACAGTGTTCCGTCGTTCGTTGATCTGTCGCTCGCTTCCTTTCGTGTTCGGCACTTTCCACTCGATGAGCATTCCGTCGTGGCTGTTCGTTCCACGTGAGTTGTCGTCACCACTGACGCTGACGTGCAAACGGAATCACACAACGCATCACATCACGCCATTGCGACAACGCGTTACTGTATGCTCCGGTACGATGCATACATACCTACGGACAGACGCCTAGCGAAGCTTACTTTTCAGTCTCCAGAATCACACATTAGCGCAACCAAGCTGATGCCAAGCAAGCATCAGAACAGGCGTCGCCTTAAACATAGACTGACACCTTCATCATGGGCATGTATGTATGTACATCATTGACGAAATGACAGAGTGAAACGAACATTGGAAAGCAACTGGACTCGATGCGACCTCCATTTCGACCCAGCTAGCGTTGGGGAAGGGGCCACCAGGCGGGAAGCGCGGCCTCTGTCAACTACATACCTTTCCAGACGCATTTGCGATAGAAGAACTCCCATCCGCAAAACTGGAGTCGTTGTCGAGGTGAAGATACTCGCTCAACAGTTGTGTAAGCATGGCACCATTAGGGATGCTATGCATAACTAAGATTCCGTGGGCGCGGTATAAGTAGTTCGCCGTTTGTTAGCTTGGCAGCTCATTCTTAGCTGTGGTTGGAATAAACACCCATTCGGACCATTGCTTTGTACAGTGCCTATCCGTGAGTCTCTGAGTGTGTCTTGACCAAGCACGGGTCGAGCGACCTTGCACTCGATAGAGCTTACTGGGGTACGATACGTGCGACGGGAACTGGTGGCAGTGTTCATTAGTCTACGGCTTGGGCTAGCGCTAGTTCCGGTGGTGTTGGTTGTGGGGGTATAGCGCGTGACAGACGCGTCCCGGGCTTGGCCGTCAACAGGCCTATCTACAGTTGCGGCCCATCCCTTGTGGTTATTGTGGACCGACTTGTAGTTGGCGACGACACAGTCGAAGTTCACTTCACTGCGGCCGTCAGCCGAGACTGACGACGACGGCGACGACATGGCTGTCAAGACGGACTCTGTTCAGGCGGTGGCAATCTCAGAATTGGTGAATTTGCCGAAAAACCCTCGGAAACTGGTGATTGCGTCAAGTCACAGATCCGTGCCTGCACAGCACACAGAGACGCAAAACGTTGGCAAGACAACGGCGCAATGTCTTTCAACAGCTCCACAGGCTAATGACATCTCAATGGAACAAGAGGGCTTCATTTCTTCAAACGTTTGTCCACTCACTCTCAAAACAAGCTTTCAGGAAGTGGGTATCCTGACATTTCTGACTTTCAAGGTTGACGAAAACCAAGATTGATCAACACAATGGACGCGGTAGCCGTCGGCCAGTACGTGTTGGACGTTGTGGCGTTGATTAGTCTGCCCCTCTACGTCTGGATCCTCTACTCGATGGTCAAGGACAAGGTGTTCTCCCGCTCATTCGGCGCCCTCTCAGTCTCTCTCGGGACTGCCGATATTCTAACCGCAGTGGGCATGCGAGCCTTCTTCGTCTTTCCCGCCAGGAACTGGTTCAGGTCCTGTGTAGCTACAAGGATAGCGATACTGTATGTAGCCACTGACACTCAAGGTCTGATTCAGATCGTTTTACCTGACGCCCACACGTCTGGCGGCCTTGGGCGTGACCACGCTTCTGTTTGGCGCTTCGATCGTCCGTCCCATCGCCACCTTCTACCTGGCCCTGAATCGCCTCTGGGCCGTCTTCGCTCCTTTCAGCTACCGAGGGGTACCGCAAATGCGGTACTTTTAGTCCAGTATCGTTTCAGTCACACTACCGTACTACCATACGCATGTGTCAAGTACCATACGCAATGGCCTAGGTTGAATTCACTACGCCGTACATAGTACTTCTTCCGTAACTAAGATGCGATTCAAAGGAGGAGGTCGAACTTGTTCAGACGGCTTGCGACCGCGTTACGGTAGCGCTCATCGTTCTCAACTGGGCTGCGGGCCTGCTGTCGACGGTGCCGATTTGGTTCGAGGACAAGCTCCAGTTTCAGTCGGCGGGAAACGGCTCATCTGCGTTCATCAATCCGCCTTACTTCCCGTATCAGGACATCTACATCGCAATAGAGACATTCTTCATACTTCTGGTTGCACTGCTACTAGGTGTCTCCTACTGCGCAGTGGCTGTCCAGTTGAGACGACTTGCAAAGCAGGTAGGTTGTGTCGTCGTCGTCGTCGTCGTCGTCGTCGTCGTCGTCGTCGTCGTCGTCGTCGTCGTCGTCGTCGTCGTCGTCGTCGTCGTCGTCGTCGTCGTCGTCGTCGTCGTCGTCGTCGTCGTCGTCGTCGTCGTCGTCGTCGTCGTCGTCGTCGTCGTCGTCCCCATTCCAAACATGATTCGTTGTTCTTCTCGTGTCCTTGAAAGGCATCACTGCCAACCTCGGTATTCAGACTTCAGCAGGCCAGTCAACACAACAAGAGAATGTGAAGCAGGAGCTGGTTTTGTTGGTGTACGGAATGCTTCTGTCGGCCGTCTACACCTTTCATTCCGTTTTCGCTACTGTCGCAGTGGCCGGAGTCGTGTTCGAGAATGATATGCATCACTATTCAATTTTGCCCAAGGGACCCGTCTTTGTCATTTTCTGGGCTGCCCTTTCTGACGTGAGTGGGTGACACACTATTGCTCCTAGGCCATTTCATTCAGCCCCAACACCAACTCACCCTTCATCCCCCCCCCTTGCTTTTCTCTGACAAGCTATCGTGTCCGTCGTTCAGTATCAGTAACGACAGCCAAGCAGCAAACAGCCTTCTCTGCTTCAGGTGGAATCCTTCGGCAACTGCTACTTTCTCCTACTCTGTTCTGGGAGTCTGCGTCGAGCTCTGCTGATGAAGATTGGCTGCAAGAAACCACCTACTGCAACGAAGGTCGTCAAGGTCGTCGGCGCTGTTAGAAAGAAGAGCGCTTCTTAGGCAGACTGGACAGCTACTTGTGCATAGCCTATGCTCGTGACACGTGTGCGCCTGGCTCCTGATGAATGTCGCGATACTTCAACGTCGACGAGGCGTTGAAACGATCGTTCTGCACGACAACAGACATCATTTTCACATTGCAATCATACATAACTGGACCCGCACGCAATTCAGGGCGTCAATTACCTTCATACAATCAGTAACGTGTACGTAGCAGTGGCGGATCCAGGATTTGGGGGGTAGGGGAGCGGAACAAGCAGCAGGGGGTCGTCGTGTCATGCTGTAAAAGACCATTAAAAATTCGGCGGAACCGGCAAACCGCGCAAAACTGGCCCGTAATCGCGGACGCAAAGACGTACATACGTCAAGACTGAGCTGCCGACTCCGCCGGTTCAACGGCGCAAGAGCGCAACACGCGCTTTACGTATACATTTCAGCAGTCGAATTGCGCGGAGTTTGATGCCGACAGAAGTCGTTTCAGAGTACACTGCTCCTGCGCGTTACACAACAATACGACGACGTACGACATTGGCGCTCGAAATCGCCGCTCTTCAACTCGGCATGTCCGAGAACGCTCTTTCGCTTTGATTGTACCAATTGTAATAATATACCTAATCTGGGCACCCGCAAGCGAATCCACACAAGCACATAAGTATGACCAGCAAGAGAGAAGCGGAAGAAGAGGGAAAACGCCTTCTGGAAGAGACGGGAAGCGGAGGGGAGAGTGCGTCCAACGCCAGTTACGGATCAGTGGGGTGGGCGAGCGACAGAACGCTTATACTGTACTTATCTGCCTCCCATTCGTCATTCGCTACCGTACTGCCATCTGTCCATGCCGTCACACTTCACAACATGGGGATACTGGCGCATGAGTCGAGATATGGATTGTTGAACTGAACGTTCATTCAAAATGCGTGTTAAGACTGCGACCCCATTAACCTTCACATATCAATTCCCAATTGGATTACGGTAATTTGTTCTGCGCCGGCTCGTCCAGACGATACTTTGAACTTCGAAGTTTGCCGGTGGCGCTTTAGCATATCCACATAGCCAAAAGAAAGTGCCCAATTCTGCCGGGCATAGCCTGGAAAATGTCTGGCCATTCGGCTTTTCTACCGTATGCAGCTGACAATCCGGAACGTTTCGAGCTAAGACGTTACTCAAGGTTGTACGATTGACGCAATAGACAATAGTCGACACTTGACCGTGTTCAGCACACCCTTCCACGATTCCACAGCGCCGGACAAGCAGCGTCGGGGTCTGGTGAGTTCGCCTTACCTATCTACATGTCTACGTTGTAGTTAGCTACTCCTCTACTGCGGGCCAATCGTGCAGTGTGTCTGTGTGTAGTGTCGGTCAGAGCCAACAAAACATGTTCCAGTTTCGCTTCGCCGACCGTCTGGACTGGGTGCTGCTGTTCGTGGGCAGCCTGGCCTCTCTGATTCACGGGGCCGGCTTTCCCCTGCTGTCAATCGTTCTGGGGAGAATGACCACCGTCTTCCTGAGAGCTCAGAATGGAGTGCTGCTCTGGGTGAACGAGACCGACCACTGGCCGAAGCAGCACAGCACCAGTCTGCCGCCTTCCCTGGCGCCCATATTGGTGTGAGTCAGTGACTGGTGATAGTTGGGCCAACTATAGCAGGAGACGCACTGTAACTGCAGCTCGCCAAAGGTAAATTGTAGATCAAAACTGTAGCCGCTCTTCAACTAGCGCAATCGAACCCGCCGCCCGCTTTCCAGAAGTGACTTTCACGCCGAGATTCTCCACAAGCTGGGACAAGCGTACTTTCGGGCGCTTCTGCGACAGGAAGCCGCCTGGTACGACACTCAGCGAACGGGAAGCCTGACCAGCAGGCTGACCGAGTGAGTGGGTTCGGTGGCTGAGGTCTACAGGGTTTGCCTTGCGGCCCAAATTAGGATTTGACGTACTACCGGGTGTTCCTGACCAACCACAAACTTTTTCAGACCGTTTCGCCCACGAAAGAGAGATCGCACAACTTCGTACCGTACCTTGAATACTCGATTGCCATTAGAGTATCTACGGTAGTGCGTGATTGTTCCAGCGACCTGGAGCGCGTCCGCGACGGCCTGGGCGAGAAGAGCTCGCAACTGGTCCTCTGCCTCTCCTGCTTCGCGACGAGCTTCCTTGTCGCCCTACTCTACCACTGGCAAATGACCCTGGTTATGGTCGCTCTCGTCCCATTCACCGTCGCCTCAGGGGCTTGCTTGTTCAAGGCGGGTGGTGGGATACAGTGATTGACTCCAGCAGCCATTCCCCCCCCCAAACTCTCCTGATGAAAAGGGAAAGTGTTGAGCGGTTCATTTGTGGGGCTGACGGTTGGTTTTTTCGCCCGGCCTCAGCCGGGCGAACCCCTACGAGAGCTTTTCGTGCGTGCGTTCGTTTGTTCGTTCGTTCGTCCGTTCGTCACGCTCTCAGATCTCGGCGTTGGTAAGTCGTAGGAAGGAGATCTTGGGCTCTACGGAAAGGTCTCGACTCACTGAGAAACGCGCTAAGAGACTTCGAAATTCAAAAGTTTGAATTACGCGCGCTGCAGTAACCCGAAGGTCAAAACGGAAAACTGCTCTAACTCGCTCGTCTTACGTCGTAGAGCGGCGCGCGATAGGTCAACTAAAAGGTCTCGACGTGCGCTTTCGTTTGGCATTAAAGCTTTGTTAATTACGCAAACACGCAACACGAAAAGCGATTTTCTTGCGTTTTTAAGGCAGAAATCGCTCTAACTCGCTCAGCGTGCGTCGTAGGGAGACGATTTGGGTTGGTTGGATAGCTCCCGACTCACTGATCATTTGTTCTTCCATTGGCCGAAACTCAAAAGTTTGAATTTCGGGAGCTACAGTAACCCAAAGGTTCAAAACGCGAAACTTATCTAACTCGCTCGTCTTCCGACATAGAGAGACGATCTTGAGTTCGTTGAATAGATTTCGGCACACTGATAATTCCGTTAAGAGAACTCGAAATTCAAAAGTTTGAATTGCGCGCGCTACAGTAATGCGAGGGTCCAAAGCGCAAAACGGCTCTAACACGCTCGTCTTACGTCGTAGAGCGGTGTGCGATAGGTCAACTAAAAGGTCTCGACGTGCTCTTTCGTTCGGCATTAAAAGTTTTCTTAATTACGCAAACACGCAACATGAAAAGCGACATTCTCGCATTTGTAGCATAGAAATCGCTCTAACTCGCTCAGCGTGCGTCGTAGGGAGACGATCTTGGGTTGGTTGGATAGCTCTCGACTCACTGATCATTTGTTCTTCTATTGGTCGAAACTAAAAATTTTGAATTTCGGGAGCTACAGTAACCCAAATGTTTAAAACGCGAAACTTCTAAAACTCGCTCGTCTTCCGTTGTAGAGAGACGATCTTGAGTTTGTTGAATAGGTTTCGGCACACTGATCATTCCGTTAAGAGAAGTCGAAATTCGAAAGTTTGCATTTCGCGAGATACAGTAACTCAAAGGTTCAAACAGCAAATCGGCCCTAACTCGCTCGTCTTACGTTGTAGAGCGGCATTCGTTCGACCGTTTGAAAGCTTACGTTGAGGCAGTTGTTGAACGGTCATGCCTAAAGAAATACTTTTGTTTTTTTAAACCCTTGTCTTACGAACAACTTTGCCTGCTAAAAAAATTAATCCCGGGCGATCCCAATGTTGCCTTGCAACAACCGCTCAGAAATGCGTGTGCCTTGCTCAAAAAATTAATCCCGGGCGATTCCAATGTTGCCCTGCAAGAACCCCTCAGAAAGGAGCGTGTCAGAAGTAGCGCATGAATAGTGAACTCCGGGCGGGCGCGCGTCATATCGGAAAGGCTTCGAAATACTTTACAAAAGTATCCACTCTTTTACTCTTCCACTTTAAAATACTCACAAACCACTCAGTATTAATAAAACAACTCAACTTTTTTAAAACAGCTTGTTGCGTCCAGGTACCGTAACCGTAACCAATAAGCACCCCACCCCTATCTTCCCTACATCACCGCCGGGATACCCTGATAGAAGTGGTGCATATAGTTTCGCAACTTTGGCCTCAATGCCAAATTCATTGTTGCATCTTCAGATTTTCGCCACAAGAGCCCGATTCGAGCAGGAGAACTACGCTGTGGCAGGCGCAATAGCCGAAGAAAGCCTGTCTTCTATCAGGACGGTTCTGGCCAACAACGGACAGAAACGGGAGATTGCGAGGTTGGCACTTGAAACGCTGCACGTGTCTGCAGTTGTATAACGCCATGCTGTAGCCGTCTGTGTCTGCGTCCCATCCTCTTTCGCCCAGTCCATGTCCGCCTGATGCTGGTGCACGCTGGGGCGCTGATCGAAGTGATATCCCAAACTACAATGTTTTTGTTTAAGTGACTACCCCAGTTCAGGGAGAACCCGAGTACTCGGTTGTCATTACAGTATAGGTCTAAAACAGCGCCGCAGGCCAAATTTTTTTGCCCTGGAGGTGCTACCGCGCAATTTGGGGGGGGGGGGGGCGGGTTGACCGAATGGGGGGAGGGAGGCGGACGCTCAACCCCCCCCCCCCCCCCAGATCCGCTCCTGTGCCCACTATCTTGATTGGTTTCATTGCTTTACGTGCGCGCTCTCAGCCAAGCTCTACCCTACTCGGGTCTTCCCTAACTCCATCAGTGAGAACCCGAGTACTCGGCTCGGATTCTCCCTGAACTCGGGTTCTCCCCGTGACATACTGTATGTGTACATAGAGCGAACTAAATAAACCCTTGGCAGATCTGTCCATGCCTTCAACGCCGTCTGGCTAGACCTGTTCACAGAGTTCCCCTGTTGACAGAGACACGACAGAGAACGTTCCTTCCAGTTAAGGCTATGCTTAGGCTCGCTCTGCGCCCACATTTCACAAGAGTCTGGCGGCGGGTTGCAGTCTGGCGGGTGCCGAGCTGCCGACAGTTTTAATGCAAACTGTAGGCGGAGTGTACAATCCCCCGTCTACAATGCTGCCTGATTAGGACGGCTGTACCGCTTCCCTGGTAGGTATAGCGCTTGTGGCAGCTTTCACCCATGCGAATTGCTCATTCTGGGTGGTCGCCACCCAAAGCCCGCCACATGGTAAATTCTGGGTGATGAGATGACCACCCAGAATGCGCTATATTGCGCGTTCTGGGTGGGTTGCGGAAAGTGGATGTAACACAAACGTTGCAGTCAATCGCCGTCTTCAGTCAATAAACGTCTAGATGCAGACGGCCATCGCCTGATGGACAAGTTAATCCCCGTCTTCAAAGTGTAGGTTGTCACAAGCGCTATCAGGGCACAGCCGGAGTGTTGTTTGAGAACATCAATTTCCCAATATTTCTAAGAAGCTCCCAAACGCGCAGCATGCAAGCTTCAGGGGAAACTTGCGCCAAAAAAAACTTTCTTAACGTGAATATTTACATCGTAGGATTGCAGAGCTGCTTTTATGGCGCCAAATAGTAGAGCATTAGGAAACATACTTCTCGCGGGTGCCAAAGCACAACGTTTCGCACGCCAAGTGGGGCGGCGTCGTTGCAGATTCGAGGCGGCCCTCGAGAAGGCCCGGAAGTCGGGTCTGGTCCGCTTCTTCGCCGGGGGCGTCTCCTACTTTCTCATGCACATGTTCACCTATGGCTCCTACGCACTGGCCTTCTGGTGAGAGTTTGGGAGGGAGAGCTGAGTCGCATGGGATATTCCCGTTTGTTGCGTCCCGTAATTTCCAATTTGAATGGTTCGCCTTGCGCCTTGCAAGCGTCTCAGAGTGGTTGAGTATGTTCAAATATCTAGGTATGTCCTGTAGCGATATTTGTAGGCGATTAAGTGCGGCGGGCGTCATCTAGTTAAAACAAGTTCACATAAACTCAGTAGTGTGCGTACCCCCCCCCCCCCCCCCCCTTTCATTTCTGAAAGTGCAGAAGAATAGTTTCGCTCTCATGGTAGTGTCGATGCTCCAATTACATAGTTTCGCCCTAGAGGGACACATTGATTTAATAGTTTCGGGTCTGCAAATAGTTTCCTCACAAGAATGCCGATCTGCATGTAAGGTGTTAGTGGGAGTGTGGTGATCAAATTCACGTGGAAGCTTTCAGGTATGGATCAATCGTCGTGGCCGACGACCCGGACTTGCCGCGTGGCGACGTGTTCACTGTGCGAATACAGTAGCTGGCGCCGCTCCAAAAGACTTTTTGTACAGGGAAATAGCTATCACACGTTATTTCTTTCAGGTGTTTATCGCCGTCATGATCGGAAGCCAGACGTTGGGGACCATCCTGCCCAATCTCGGCGCCGTTGCCACGGCGAAGGGAGCCGCCAGGGCGGTGTTGGGAGTCTTGGACAGGGTCCGTGCCTCTAAGAAAGAACACGCATGGACGGCGTTTACCGTAAATGCTCTAATACCCCCCCCCCCCCCCCGGGAGGAGAGTATCCACGGCATCTATTCGCGTGAGAGAATCAGCACGACGCAGCCGAAGCCAGCGATAAATCCAGCCCGTTCTAATGCTCGATTTCTTGATTTGTAGGCTCCCTCTATCGATCCCTACAGCATTGAAGGTCTGCGGCCGACGAGAGTCAGGGGCTCCATTTCCTTCAATGGAGTGTCCTTCTGCTATCCGGCCAGGAAGGACGTCGAGGTGTGCTTTCAATTGTGACAATCTATGACAATTTTTTGGAATAACAACAACAATAATAATAATAATAATAATAATAATAATAATAATAATAATAATAATAATAATAATTATAATAATAATAATTATTATAATAATATTAATATTAATAATAATAATAATAATAATAATAATAATGATAATTATGATAATAATTATAATATTATTAGTATTTACATTACTTATAATAATTTTATTAATAATAGTAGTAACAATACTTATAATTATAATAATAATAGTAGTAATAATACTTATAATAATGATAATAATAGTAATAATAATAATAAAAATAATAATGATAATACAGGGTTTTTTTAATTCGGCAAATGGGAAACCCGAATATCTTCTGCTGTGGTGAAGCAATTCAAACGAAACTTTCACACAATATAGTCGACATATGTCCATGATATGTGTTGCTTTTATACAGCTCTTGGCTATCGCAAGCTCAAGTTACAGTAGCACAAAGTTGAGTCCCAAAAATTTGAGATTTTGCGCAAGCTGGTATGGCTTTAAACTTTCCTAACTTGCTCGATTTGCGTCACAATGGAGTGAGACAGGGTGCATTAGATTTGAAATAAAACAACCTTTCATATGCTTGATGAATCAACCCTGTGCGATGTACCGTGCTTGAGATACAACGCCTGAAAGTTGGCTTCAAAGTACCGGAGTTGCACGAGGAGGCCGAGGTGGCCAAGAATGACGCCTTGTGGCTGGTGATCTCAACTTTGACGTGTCGTAACTAACGCCATGTGGAACCTACGCAACTCGTTCTTAGAACATATGAAAGCTTGCAATCTTCTCAATCTAATGATCGTAGCCCCGTCAAAATTGGCTGAGAAACGCGCGAGTTTTGCGTAATTTAATCGTGTGCAACCTCAAATTTCTAGTTACATTTTTAAAGCCTTGTAACTTGCGGCCACAAAGATGAATTGACACCTCAACATAACACATATCATGGACATATGTTGACTATATTGTGTGCAAGTTTCGTTTGAATTGCTTCATCACAGCAGAAGATATTCAGGTTTTCCATTTGCCGAATTAAAAAAAAACCCTGTAATAATAGTAGTAATAATACTTATAATAATAATAATAATACAGGGTTTTTTTAAAGTGACTGGTCGGAAACTCGAATAACTTCTGTACCGGCGCATCGATTTTAATGAAACTTGGACCAACTTAAGTTCCATATTTAGGAAAGCTCGAGTTAAATTTTTACGGAAATTGGCCACTCGTAGCGACTACGCGACCGCTTGAAAGAAGGTCTACTTTTCAATTGGAGCCGTTGTTCCGGGCCGATGAGTATCAAGTCCTGGTGGTGGACGCGGATCTGCAGCAGGACTTGATCCTCTTCGGCCAGGAAGAACGGCTCCTATTGAAAAGTAGACCTTCTTTCAAGCGGTCGCGTAGTCGCTACGAGTGGCCAATTTCCGTAAAAATTTAACACGAGCTTTCCTAAATATGGAACTTAAGTTGGTCCAAGTTTCATTAAAATCAATGCGCCGGTACAGAAGTTATTCGAGTTCCCGACCAGTCACTTTAAAAAAAACCTGTAGTAATAATAATAGAATTCCACTTACATACATACCTAAGAGCCTGAGCACTCGAATCAAGCTCTCTCTAAGTTTCGAGTAAAGTCGGGGCAAAACCATACAATAACGTCGGCACGCCACCAGGTGCTGAAAGATGTCAGTTTCGAAGTGAAAGCAGGCCAAAGGGTTGCTTTCGTTGGCGGCAGCGGTTGCGGCAAGTCGACCATTGTGAACTTGCTGCTGAGGTACTACGACCCGGTGTCTGGAGAGGTTTGTATGGTACCAGCCGTATGTATTTACCATGATCAAGGTAGAAGTCAGAGCGGCTTTGCAACCTCTCCACCGTCATCTCAGGTCTGCATTGATGGAACGGACTTGCGCGCACTCAACCTGAAGCATTTGCGAACGGTCGTCGGTGTCGTTTCGCAAGAGCCGGTACTGTTTGACGGCACGCTGAAGGAGAACATCAAGTTGGGAAGAGAGGATGTGAGCAACCAGGAAATCACAGACGCTCTCAAGACGGCCAACGCTTATTCTTTTGTGCGAGCCTTGCCTCGGGCAAGTTCAGAAGAATAGTAGTTTGGCGGCAACATATACCTTCATACATAGATTGGCGTTGCTACAGGGCTTGAACACGAGGGTTGGAGAGCGCGGCGTCCAACTGTCTGGAGGGCAGAAACAGAGGGTGGCCATCGCCCGAGCGCTTGTCAGAGACCCTAAAATTTTGCTTTTGGACGAGGCCACTTCCGCTCTGGACACCGAAAGTGAAGGCATCGTTCAACAGGCCCTGAACAAGGTGCCTCACTCCTCTATCCTTCCCTTCCTCCCCTCCACTAAAGGCATTTTAGGCGCGTGAAGGTCGTACCACTGTCATTGTCGCGCATCGGCTGTCTACCGTAAAAGACGCCGATTGTATCTTCGTGTTGCAATCGGGGCAAATTGTGGAATCGGGTACCCATGACCAGCTCATTGAGAAGAAAGGTGCATTTTACAAGATGGCCTTGGCTCAAGAGCTCGCAAGTCAAGGCAAGTCTGAGAGCCAAGCAGGTGAGCGAGGAAGGAGCATATTATTACGGTATTCTTTCAAACTACAGGGTGGCCCACAGTGGGTTTGCCAACTTTGTTCATTCACTGTATGAGATTGCACTAACCGATTGATCTGAAATTTTGGGTGTTTGTAGCTTCATATTCAACTTAGATATCCTCCAGGTGAGAGGTTTGTTAAATGCATCACGCGCAAGTGACAGAGCCGCAAAGCCAAACCCCTGATTTTCGAGGGTGGTCAACACGTGTATCGCCGTCATTTACGCAGTGTTGAACGTTGTGCGAAGCGGTAAACGGCATTTGAAGGGCAAGAAAACAAGCTTTCAGACGACAAAAGAATGGACTTTGTAACACAAACGACGCGCGAGGTACACCCAACCAAAGTTGGTGGAAGTGTCCCTACAGACCTCGCTGACCGCCTTCTGGTGCAGGTGGCGCCCGTTTCTCCTTCTACTGCATGATTTTGACCAACTTTGGTTGGGTGTACCTCGCGCGTTGTTTGCGGTACAAAGTCCATTCTTTTGTCATCTGAAGCCTGTTTTCTTGCCCTTCAAATGCCATTTACCGCTTCGCACAACGTTCAACGCTGCGTAAATGACGGTGATTCACGTGTTGACCACCCTCGAAAATCAGGAGTTTGGCTTTGCGGCTCTGTCACTTGCGCGTGATGCATTTAACAAACCTCTCACATGGAGGATATCTAAGCTGAATATGAAGCTACAAACATCCAAAATTTCAGATCAATCGGTTAGCGCAATCTCATACAGTGAATGAACAAAGTTGGCAAACCCACCGTGGGCCACTCTGTACATATGTACTTCGTGCCTACGTACAGTGGATGAGGAGGAGCGGATGGTGGAGACCCATAGTTTGGAGGATGCTCAAGTCTCGTTGTCGTCTTCAATCGTGGCAAAGAGCACGTCGGCAAGCCTCACAACGACAACAAGCGCTTATGACTTGAGAAAGCCGGCCAAGGTGAGGGAGTTATCACAGTTATTAGGTAGCTATCACAGCCTGCAGACCACTAAATGAGTGTCGGCTTGCTTGAGGGCGAGATCGCCAGAACGGTTGGCCTCTGGAAAATACTGTCAACGAACAAAGAGTCGTGGCATTGGACGCTGCTGGGCGCCTTTGGCGCCCTACTGATCGGTGCAGCAGCTCCTCTGTTCGCCTTGTTCTACAGTCAGATTTTCCAGGTGGGGTCTTGCATCGTCGGAAACATTCACGAACTGCAGTTTTCTTACGCGACGTACTGTATTCTATCCGGCCAATCAATATTTCGGTTCTGACAGCCGATCACTGTTACCTGCTGTCAAACCCGTTTTGTAGAGTATGCAAACGTACACGAGCCGAGCAAGGAATCCCGACACTTCCATAACACATCGGAAGAAAATTGTCTGCGACAGCGACAGAACGTCCAAAGTAGCAACAATTTAGTCCTCGGCTCTATTTTAAAGGAATTTTGTAACGTAAGTGAGCGAAATTGGTAAAAATTTTCGCTTTTTGCGCCTGCGGCTCAGAAGTTTGGCAACATCTTTGCCCACACTCCACACATTAGCACACGGCAGCGTTGTAAATTCTCACACCCCCCCCCCCCCCCATGTCCCAACCCTATAACCGCTCTTCAGGTCTTCTCCGAAACTGGCGAAAAACTTGCCTCCGACGCCGTCTTTTGGTCTTCAATGTTCTTGGTTGTTGGAGTCGTTCAAGGGGGCGGATGCTTTCTATAGGTTGGCTTACCCACTCTTCTTGGCAACTA
>JASAMZ010014012.1:2500-18274 GCA_030248115.1 Linhomoeus sp. GSCO2_2 | reverse complement strand
TACCGGATCTGACCTTTGTGCATCCATATCTCAAGAACCATACAACCTAGAAAGATGAAATGTTTTACACATTTATTCACCCCCTATGGTGGTCTAGACCGGATCACTTCGATTGGCGCTCCAGCCTGCACCAGTAGAGCTCGGCCATCTTGAGCCAAGCCCCGAATTGGTACCGGGTTTTTCCTGAAAATAAGCCCTGGGGCTAACTATCGGGTTGATTTCTTGCCGTAGACGAATCTGCCGCTTGCATGTGGCGGTTCTTGTATTGTGTGACAAGTATAATGCTAAAATGGAAGTGTAGTATGCTCAAATAATCACTTCACTGATATAATGTTACGATTCATATTGAAAGCAGTAGAAATCATAGCACAATGCATGTATTTTGATACAAGATGCATCGCTATCTGTGAAAATTGAAAGACCTGTGGTGTTAAGTTCGTCCCTGAAAATAAGCCCCAGGGGCTTATTTTCGGAAATAAACTTAAAATAAGCCCTATGGGGCTTATTCTTGGAGGGGCTTATTTACGGAAAAACCTGGTACTGGATCTGACCTTTGCGCATCCATATCTCAAGAACCATACAACCTAGAAAGATGAAAGGTTTTACACATTCATTCACTATGGTGGTTAGACCGGATCACTTCGATTGCGCTCCAGCCTGCACCAGTAGAAGTTGGCCGTCTCGAGCCAAGCCCTGGATTGGTACCGGATCTGACCTTTGTGCATCCATATCTCAAGAACCATACAACCTAGAAAGATGAAATGTTCTACACATGTATTCACCCTATGGTGGTCTAGACCGGATCACTTCGATTGGCGCCCCAGCATGCACCAGCAGAGCTCGGCCGTCTTGAGTGGGCCAAAATTTCGGCCATTTTATTGATCGGGGCCTAAGACCACAATACTTAACCGATCTCTGTGATTTTTTAACATAATAAATGCGGTTAGTGGGCGGTTCTAACGCGCCATAAACCATTGCCCTAGCTTCAACCGTTCGCGAGAACGAGGCCGAAAACCTTGCGATCAGATGAAGATTGATGAATTTTTCGACAGTTTTTGTTTAATATCTGGGAACCACACACCCCATCCGGCTGAAATTTTAGCACAATACTTCTTGTTACTGTGAACAACTATGGTGAAAATTTCAGCCCGATCGGTTAAGTCTACCTATATGACGTAGTACTAACCCCTAGTCCCCTGGGGCGCACTGGCCCCCGGCCGAACAAATTGGGTTGAGCGCTTACGCGCTCAACCCGATTTAAGGAAAGTTTCCTACAAAGTGGGGGCGGGGGGGGGGGGGGGGTAAGGACCGGTGAATTTGTTCGTCCCGCTGAAACCTGATGATGAAAAGGGTGTGTATTTCGGATAGCTTTCCAGGCACAAGCCACAACGCGTGCGATGATGAACAGGATGTGTACTTTAAGTGGACCTAGCGACAAACGCATTCACGATTTTTGTCGTCGCGTAGGTGAACAAATTCTGCGTGGTCTGCTCGCGCGCACCAGTCGTCCCGCGAGACAATGCAGGCACGATATCACACGCTGTCAGCAGCACTACAATCGCGAGTCACGATACTGCCATTACATGGGCCGGCACTCAAACAACAAACACGATATGTCACGTGCGACATGCTGCCACCGCCGTCGTCGCCGCCGTCGGCGTCGCCTCTGCTGCCGTCATCACCATCACCACCGCTGCTGCTGCCACCGTCGTTGTTGCATACGTGTAACCGGGGGAGCAAAATTTTCGCCTGCGGCGCTATATTTTGGACGTTTTTGACCAAAATTTAGCGATTTTTGGCACTTTTCGGCCTATTTTTGCAAAATCTTCTTATTCTTTGGTACTTTTTTGGCAAAATGTTTAGGTCATTTGACCCCCCCCCCCCCCCCCCCCCCCCCCTCCCCTGACCGGTTGGCACTTACACGTATGCACAAAACCAGAACTCCCTGTCAGGCGCCAGACCCAGAACCACCCCATCGTGGTCTGCGACGACAAGACCAGCGCCCAGATGCAGGAAGAGAAAGTGCGACAGGAGCTAAACACCGCATGTGGTTGGGAGTGGGTCGCTGGCTACAAGCCGCTGACCCTGTCCAACGAGGACACCAGGTCCACCATCAACGCAGAAGTAGCCATTCAGCATATTCGTCAGAAGATGGGAAAAGATCCCAGAACAAAGATTGCTGCAGGTCCCACCTGTGGGGGGGGGGCACACTTGGCCTCCATAATTGACTCTGGAAAAGGCAACAAGTGATACGTGACACTCCTTGAGTGTCAGATAGGCACTCCGCGTGATTGTTTTAGCAGACGGGGGCACAGAAACTTCAACAAGTGTTGCATTCCCGTTAAATTTGTTTGTTCCCAATTGTTTCAGTGTAGAACTAGGGTCTATAGCCCGGGGTGGGCCTAAGCCGATGCCAGATACTTAGAGGTCGATGTGGCCCAAGTGACGCGTTGGAGCAGGCTGTACTGACGACGACGAGCGCAGGCTGTACTGACCGCAGACTGTCTATAGCCACTCACAATGTAGATTGCCAGCGGCGCCCCAATTGTACAGGCGCGCCTTATCTACGCTACACAGCGGGGGCTCCCCCGCTGGGGTGGACGGCGTCGGTGCTACAGTACGGTGCTCCTATAACTCGGTTCGATTGCGCGTGCGTAGACGCCCTTCTCAGCGCGTCTTATATGGACGGCGTACTGTAGGCGCAGCAAAATCAATGGCGGACGGTATTTTCGGAACTTCGCAAAATTTTACAGAGCGTGAGTATCTAACCAAAATCAGGCTAAATACACCGCAAATCGTCAAACAAACGACGGATTCGCGTTCTGCAGCGTCAGAAAGCCCAGACACACTATCAACGTAATTTTGAAAATTCGAACCCGGGACCCAATTTTTGGCCGGCCGGGTGCCGAAAGCAGGGTGAAGGCGTCCAAAATCCCAAAACAAACACCGGATTCGTGTTCAGCGTCGTCGGAAACCCCCGAAACAAGTGAAAACACAATTTCGAAAATTTGACCCCGGGATTCAAAAATTCGGCGCGGCCGGGGTGCGGTACCTCAAAATGGTCAAGACAGTTCGTCTAGACCAACTTTTGACGCTGAACACGTTGCAATGGTCAATTTGCCGCTAAAAGCACGCCTTCCGGCCCAAAAATCCATTCAAAGTCGAAAATCCGAATTTTCCGCTCAAGACCCGGGCACTTTGTCACCGCGGATCTCCCGAACGGCACGACCGATCTCGGCGGTGTTGGTCTTGATCGAAAGGTCATAGAAGGCTCTAAGTCAGAAAGAAGAGTTTGCGAGGATCCACCGTCGCAAACTCGAGTTATGATTTTTTAAAGGTCGGAAAAAAATTTGGAATTTTGATTTTTCTACCGTACTCCCGCGTCGGACCACCTAGAGAGCCCGTTTTGGAAATTAATGGTAGAGGACCCAAAGGCCTACAACATATCCAAAAATCACCATATTTGGACCACTTTTGCGAAAACTGTGGGGTCCTGTTTTTTTTTACTTAGTAAAAATTTGAATTTTTGAATTTTCGCAAAATTCTTCCACCACCGAAATTTTTTCACCCCCCGAGCACGCTGCGCGTCGTCAAAAGCTATCTTTTAAAAAAAAATTTGGCTCCCTAGGTGCTTCGTAGCGAGCGCTAGCTCTGGTTATGTTAACTGTAGGCTTTACTGCTCCTATAGCACTCCTTCGCTTTTCAAGCGGCGGAGTGCCAAAAACGTGCCACTCCCATCAATTTTGCGTATGTCCTAATATTTGTGGAGCCTTTTGACATTTCGGTCAGAATTTTCTATTCTGCGTTATTTTCGCTCTAACATGTCACAATTTTCAGTTTTCGGTGAAAACCAAACAATCAAAATATTCTCTGGTTTTGGCGCACCTTTCTAACGCTCAAAACTCGAGATTAAAACCAGCTAGAGCGATGCGGTTCTTTGCGAACTGCGCATTGCCTGTTCTACAACGTTGTTTAAGATCGCTTCTTCCTATCCTGTACCGCTCTTGCGCAAAAAAATCGCTCTTTTGTCCAAAACCCGATTTTCGAGCAGATATGTTTTGAAATTTTTTTCGGCGCCGAGTCTCGCCAACGAGAAGCGAGTGGGGGTCGGTCGTGGCACCGATTGAATGCCCATAGTGTCCTCTGCTAAACTCCATAAGAATGTGCTCTCCACCCTGTACAAAATGTAGCATAGAGATTTACAAGTTACACGTGACACACTCGAGTGGCAGATAGGCGCTCTGTGTGATTGTTTTAGCAGATGGAATAATGTATATTCTAGGAAAGTTCCCCCCCCTAGTGGGGGGTAAGGACAGGTGAATTTGTTTGGGCTGAAGCTGAACAGGCTGTGTATCTCAGATGACTTCTCAGCCTCTAAGCTACACGAACAAATTTAGCGTGCTCTGCTCACACACACGACGGTTCTCACATAGGCGCAACGCGCAGGCGGGTACGCACCACTGACCACAAAGGCTGGCGCCCAAGTATGCGCCAGTAGAGCTCGGCCATCTGGAGCCAAGCCCTGGATTGGTACAGGATCTGACCTTTGTGCATCCATATCTCAAGAACCATACAACCTAGAAAGATGAAATGTTTTACACATTTATTCACCCTATGGTAGTCTAGACCGGATCACTTCGATTGGCGCTCCAGCCTGCACCATTAGAGCTCAGCGTAAGTGAGCCGAGATCTGTGCGCGTACCGGATCTGACCTTTGTGCATCCATATCTCAAGAACCAAACAACCTAGGAAAATGAAATGTTTTACAAATTTATTCACCCTATGGTGGTCTAGACCAGATCACTTCGATTGCGCTCCAGCCTGCACCAGTAGAGCTCGGCCATCTTGAGCCAAGCCCCGAATTGGAATGGGGTTTTTCTGTAAATAAGCCCCGGGGCTTAAATTCGGAAATGGCACTTGTCCCGAGCTGATATTTCACCCGAAAATATATATTCACAGACAGGTCTTGCCACAGGAGGTTGGATGCTCAGACAGGTCTGGCCTCAGGAGGTTGGGTGCACAGACAGCTTACGACTATACGAATTACGATTCCGTCATAATGTCATTCTGTCACCCACCTCTATTCTGGAGCCCACCCACAACACCTCCAATACATATCACCACTCTACAGTTCATTTCGACATTGACTATACGAATTTACGATTTCGTCACAATGTCATTCTGTCACCCACCACCCTTCTAGAGTCCACCCACAACACCTCCAATACATATCACCACTCTACAGTTCATTTCGACATTGACTATACGAATTTACGATTTCGTCATAGTGCTATTCTGTCACCCACCACCCTTCTAGAGTCCACCCACAACACCTCCAATACATATCACCACTCTACAGTTCATTTTAACATTGACTATACGAATTTACGATTTCGTTATAATGTCATACTGTACTGGTTCCAACCTTTGGGCATCTGTATCTCAAGAACCAAACAACCTAGGAAGATGAACTGTTTTACACGTTTATTCACCCTATGGTGGTCTAGACCGGATCACTTTGATTGGCGCCCCAGCCTGCACCATTAGAGCTCGGCGTAAGAGCCGAGATCCGTGCGCGTACCGGATCTGACCTTTGTGCATCCATATCTCAAGAACCATACAACCTAGAAAGATGAAATGTTTTACACATTTATTCACCCCCTATGGTGGTCTAGACCGGATCACTTCGATTGGCGCTCCAGCCTGCACCAGTAGAGCTCGGCCATCTTGAGCCAAGCCCCGAATTGGTACCGGGTTTTTCCAAAAATAAGCCCCGGGCCCTATGGGGCTTATTCTTGGAGGGGCTTATTTACGGAAAAACCTGGTACCGGATCTGACCTTTGCGCATCCATATCTCAAGAACCATACAACCTAGAAAGATAAAAGGTTTTACACATTCATTCACCCTATGGTGGTCTAGACCGGATCACTTCGATTGGCGCTCCAGCCTGCACCAGTAGAGCTTGGCCGTCTCGAGCCAAGCCCTGGATTGGTACCTGATCTGACCTTTGTGCATCCATATCTCAAGAATTATACAACCTAGAAAGATGAAATGTTCTACACATGTATTCACCCTATGGTGGTCTAGACCGGATCACTTCGATTGGCGCCCCAGCATGCACCAGCAGAGCTCGGCCGTCTTGAGTGGGCCAAAATTTCGGCCATTTTATTGATCGGGGCCTAAGACCACAATACTTAACCGATCTCTGTGATTTTTTAACATAATAAATGCGGTTAGTGGGCGGTTCTAACGCGCCATAAACCATTGCCCTAGCTTCAACCGTTCGCGAGAACGAGGCCGAAAACCTTGCGATCAGATGAAGATTGATGAATTTTTCGACAGTTTTTTCGCCCGGCCTCAGCCGGGCGAACCCCTACGAGAGCTTTTCGTGCGTGCGTCCGTTCGTCCGTCCGTCCGTCCGTTCGTCACGCTCTTATATCTCGGCGCTGGAACGTCGTAGGAAGGAGATCTCGGGCTTTACGGATAGGTCTCGACTCACTGGTAATGTCGCTAAGAGACTTCGAAATTCAAAAGTTTGAATTACGCGCGCTACAGTAACCCGAAGGTTCAAGCTGAAAACGGCTCTAACTCGCTCGTCTTACGTCGTAGAGCGGCGCGCGATAGGTCAACTAAAAGGTCTCGACGTGATCTTTCGTTTGACATTAAAAATTTTGTTAATTACGCAAACACGCGACACGAAAAGCGACATTCTTGCGTATTTAAGGCGGAAATCGCTCTAACTCGTTCAGCTTGCGTCGTAGGGAGACGATCTTGGGTTGGTTGGATAGCTCCCGACTCACTGATCATTTGTTCTTCTATTGGTCGAAACTCAAAATTTTTAATTTCGGGAGCTACAGTAACCCAAAGGTTTAAAACGCGAAACCTATCTAACTCGCTCGTCTTCTGTCATAGAGAGACGATCTTGAGTTCGTTGAATAGATTTCGGCACACTGATAATTCCGTTAAGAGAACTCGAAATTCAAAAGTTTGAATTGCGCGCGCTACAGTAATGCGAGGGTCCAAAGCGCAAAACGGCTCTAACACGCTCGTCTTACGTCGTAGAGCGATGTGCGATAGGTCAACTAAAAGGTCTCGACGTGCTCTTTCGTTCGGCATTAAAAGTTTTCTTAATTACGCAAACACGCAACACGAAAAGCGACATTCTCGCATTTGTAGCATAGAAATCGCTCTAACTCGCTCAGCGTGCGTCGTAGGGAGACGATCTTGGGTTGGTTGGATAGCTCTCGACTCACTGATCATTTGTTCTTCTATTGGTCGAAACTCAAAATTTTTAATTTCGGGAGCTACAGTAACCCAAATGTTTAAAACGCGAAACTTCTAAAACTCGCTCGTCTTCCGTTGTAGAGAGACGATCTTGAGTTTGTTGAATAGGTTTCGGCACACTGATCATTCCGTTAATAGAAGTCGAAATTCGAAAGTTTGCATTCCGCGAGCTACAGTAACTCAAAGGTTCAAACAGCAAATCGGCCCTAACTCGCTCGTCTTACGTTGTAGAGCGGCATTCGTTCGAACCGTTTGAAAGCTTACGTTGAGGCAGTTGTTGAACGGTCATTCCTAAAGAAATACTTTTGTTTTTTTAAACTCTTGTCTTACGAACAACTTTGCCTGCTAAAAAAATTAATCCCGGGCGATCCCAATGTTGCCCTGCAAGAACCCCTCAGAAAGGAGCGTGTCAGAAGTAGCGCATGAATAGTGAACTTCGGGCGGGCGCGCGTCATATCGGAAAGGCTTCGAAATACTTTACAAAAGTATCCACTCTTTTACTCTTCCACTTTAAAATACTCACAAACCACTCTGTATTAATAAAACAACTCAACTTTTTTAAAACAGCTTGTTGTTTAATATCTCGGGAACCACGCAACCGATCCGGCTGAAATTTTAGCACAACACTTCTTGTTACTATGAACAACTATGGTGAAAATTTCAGCCCGATCGGTTGAGTCTACCTATATGACGTAGTACTAACCCCTAGTCCCCTGGGGCGCACTGGCCCCCGGCCGAACAAATTGGGTTGAGCGCTTACGCGCTCAACCCAATTTCAGGAAAGTTTCCTACAAGTGGGGGCGGGGGGGGGGGGGGGGTAAGGACAGGTGAAATTGTTCGTCCCGGTGAAACCTGATGATGAACAGGCTGTGTATTTCGGATAGCTTTGCAGGCACAAACCACAACGCGTGCGATGATGAACAGGATGTGTACTTTAGTGGACCTAGCGACAAACGCATTGACGATTTTTGTCGTCGCGTAGGTGAACAAATTCTGCGTGGTCTGCTCGCGCGCACCAGTCGTCCCGCGAGACAATGCAGGCACGATATCACACGCTGTCAGCAGCACTACAATCGCGAGTCACGGTACTGCCATTACATGGGCTGGCACTCAAACAACAAACACGATATGTCACGTGCGACATGCTGCCACCGCCGTCGTCGCCGCCGTCGGCGTCGCCTCTGCTGCCGTCATCACCGTCACCACCGCTGCTGCTGCCACCGTCGTTGTTGTCGTCGCCGCCGCCACCACTGTAGTCAGGCCCATTGACGGCCAAGCCTGGGACGCGTCTAGCACGCGATACACCCACCAACTAACACCACTAGGACTAGCACCAAGGCGCTCAAGCCATGGACTGCTAAACACTGCCACTAGTCCTCTCAAGACAGAAGTTACGCGCCCAAGCCATAGACTAGTGGACACCTCACCTCCGTCGCACGTACCATACCCCAGTAAGCTCTATCAAGTGCAGGGTCGCTTAACCCGTGCTTGGCCAAGACACACTTAGAGACTCTCGGATAGGCGCTGTCCAAGGCAATGGTCTGAATGGGTGTTTATTCCAACCACAGCCAAGAATAAGCTAACAGGCTAATAAATGAGGACCTACTTATACCGTGCCCACGGAATCTTAGTTATGCATGGCATCCCTAGTGGTGACATGCTTACACGCCCCATTCAAACAAATGAGCCGTGACACCAATGCTTAGAACCTATGATCCTGCATCACCCATCGTGATCACTGATTTCCTCGAACACGTAGAACTGGGCGAACTTGAGCGACCAGGTGTCTTGATCGAACTTGAGCGAACTGGACGATCTTGGACGACCAGAAGACTTGATCGAACTGGACGGTCTTGGACGACCAGAAGACTCGATCGAACTGGACGATCTTCGACGACCAGAAGACTTGATCAAACTTGGAAGGACCCCTCAGAAGGGGGGGGTGGGAGTCTGAGGCCCCTGGAGGGGGGGGGGGGGGGGTCAAATGACCTAAACATTTTGCCGAAAAAGTACCAAAGAATAAGAAGATTTTGCAAAAATAGGCCAAAAAGTGCCAAAAATCGCTTAATTTTGGTCAAGAACGTTCAAAATGTAGCGCCGCAGGTAAAAATTTTGCTATTTTCAAGCGCCGCAGGCAAAATTTTTGCCATTTTTAAGCGCCGCAGGCGAAAATTTTTGAAATTCTAGGGGGGGAGGTCTTTTGGGGGCGGGAGGGTATTGGGGTATGGGGGGGGGGGGGGGCTTACCGCCCCCCCCCCCCCATACCCCACCCCAGTTACACGTATGGATGGCACAGGACTATGGAGCGCCACCATAGATTCAGTTCATTTGGCGCTGATGATGGAATCGGGTGGAAGCGCGATTGGTTGTGGTGCAGGCAGCTCCATTTCGAACCATCGTTTTTTGCGCCAGTGACAGGCGGAGCGCGAGATGGAGTGCTACAGACAGCTCTACCTGGCAGCAGTAGCGGATCTACTCTCTGCCAATTGTCAGAAGTATTGCGAAGAATTGCGCAATAATTAGCTGTTCCTCTCCATAGTTGCGCAATATTGCGCAATAATTAGCTTTTCCTCTCCCTAGTTGAAGTCGTCATATTGGTTGGATCTTCCCCCCTCCCTCACCTCGCCGCCGTCTTATTCGAGAGGTTACGGTAGCCAGACTACCATAACCTCTCGAATAAGGCGACGGCGAGTGGAAAGGGCCGTTTCCAAAGGCGAATCGAGCTGGAAATGGGCGAGGTTCTCAAACGGGATGCCGCGGCGCTCGCAGAGTATGTATTCGGAGCTAAAATACGGCTAAGAATTGTCGATTTTTCAAACTTGCGTCTAAAAATTTTTAGCGCTCGAAGGTAAAAACCGGGCGAAAATTTCTTTAAAATCGACGAATTTGTATAATGGATTTGCAATTCTCGCGTCGCGCGCTAGAAAAATGGCAAATTTTTCGTAGTTTCAATGCAGAAAATAAGCACATTTCTACATTTTCAGCAACAAAATTAACAAACTTTCCTATTTCGGGCTCCAAATGAGCTTGTTTTTGTTTTTTGCGCACAAAATTAACAACTTCTTTGTATTTTCGGCTCACAAATAGGGCATTTTGGGCGATCTATTTGCGATCGAAACCCTGTTTTCCCATTTGAAGCCCAAAATCGGGCGAATTTTGACACAGAACGCGATGAAATCGACCAAATTCGGCTCCGCCGGGCTCCAAAACGAGCAAAAATTACTATTTGGTATTAAAAATTTGACGAATTTTCTGCATTCGTTAGGTGAAAACGAGCGAGTTTTATAGGCGGCGCGACAAAATTCGCGGTACTATAGCCGCTCTCGCTCCATAAATCGGAACGACACTTACCCTTTTAGCTCGCGTCTCGGTTACAGTAGCCAATTTCCATAGAAACTCGCGGTGCAGATTAGTAGGTCGCCGGGTTCTCCCACCGGTTAACACTCCTTTTACGGATTTCCGAGATCGACCCTTATGCATAGGGGCACGCGCGAATGCGTGGGCGGCGCATCCGTCGCCCATTTTGAGAGAAAACAATTTTTAATAGATTTTAGGTCTATTGTTAATAGAAGAATAGATCTATTTTTAATAGAATATTGTTAATAAATCTATTTTAAATTGTTATAAATGTATTTTAAATTGATATTTCTATTTTAAAATGGAATTAAATCAATTTAGAATTAATATTGGGAAATTCAAGAAATATTTTGAATTCTTTTGGTAATTAAACTAAATTAAATTGAATTAATTTAATTTGTTTAATTCAATTAGATATTTAATTAAATTAAATTAAATTGAATTAAATCAAAGTGAATTGAATTAAATTAGATTAGATTGAATTGAAATTAATCAATTTAAAATGGTCTATGATTTTGCATATTTTGGAAAAGGGGGAGGCAAAATTTGCCCTCCGGTACTTCACCTTTAGCACGTGTGTAATGCTGAAGCATAGGAAAGATAGTATCACGCTGCCGAAATGACCAAAATTTGCCATCCCCAAGGGAGCAAAATTTGCCCTCCGGTACTTCGCCTGTAGCACGTGTGTAACGCTGAAGCATAGGAAAAATAGTACCGCACCACCAGTTTTACATACTTTGGAAAAGGGGGAGGCAAAATTTGCCCTCCGGTACTTCGCCTTTAGCACGTGTGTAATGCTGAAGCATAGGAAAAATAGTACCGCACTGCCGAAACGTCCAAAATTTGCCGGGCACCCAAATTTAGTATGGAAAATCGCTCCGGGGGGTCGATTCTAGCACCGCAGCACCGATCTCCTAGTGTACTACTCTGCCGAGCAGAATGGTGTTCCCATCAAATGCGCCCGTGAGTCGATGACGATGACGATGGTGTCACTCTGACAGTCTTGACTGAGTACATTCTTGGCGCCTCAATTTCAGTGTGTTGGTCAGCCAGATGACAGCTGCCCAACCCGACGCTGCAGAGCATGCTTGAGAACCTTGACCTAGTGTGCACCAATGAGCTGAAAAGCTGCGACTGGTTGGGGCCTGTGGCTCAGCGCTCAATCCATTAGCTCGAGGTGGGTGCGAAGTAAATGCGAAGCTGTGCGATGAGATTGCTAAATGTGAGTTGCTCATTTAGGACTGCCAGTGCCAGAGTTTGAAGTGCGTCTTCTGTGTGTGGGAGAGAGATGTAGGTTGCAGTCCGAGCTGTAAACCTGTATGTGCTGTGGTTTATGCAAATCGTTTCAGAAGCCCGATTCTCTGATCGCTTATCTGGTGTCACAACACAGCGTCGTGGAGGCTCCCACAGGTGGGCAAACGAGTTAAAAGTGCGACATTCGCTCTCATCACTCTCACTTTTCCAGTCAACGTAGACCTTGATGGCTTCGTCGAGGCAGAAGTGCCCACCATCTGCGACGCTGGCTTCTACTACAAGATCGACACGCATCCCCCACTGCTCGTCTTCACCCGGATGCTAGATGCAAGCCAGCTTAACCTGGGCTCAGTCCTCCTCGGCAATCTACCGCTCAGAGGTACCACACGATAGTGGCGGTGAAGAGTCGCGACGCCAGTCATCACTCATTCATGTGCAACGTGGGCCTCACAGCCATGCGGATGGCAGCTGACCTGGATGCTGCCGGGCGCCTTCTCGCCATCCGCCGACGCGTCCTTTCATTTCTCATGTGAGGGTTGGGGGACGAGTCAGTGGTCGTCATCAGTCAGATGAGGCAGGTGCCAGTCAAAGCGCTGAATTCGAAACGACCAATGATCACTACACAGACGCTTGAAGTTCTGAGGTGGCAAAAATCAGTCGCTATGTTGCGCCGCCATTCAAAATCTTTGATGTTTTTTCGCTGCGGAACTTTTTTGTTCTGCCGAAGTAAAACACGTGACAGATGGCGTCAGGTAGGGTCGGTGTCGCCGATTACAGATCCGATGAAATTTGTTGTTGCTAATTTCGAAATGAGTGTGGGTGTAACGTTTGAAGTTTGAAATATTTCGACAAATTATGTCTATTTGCAATGTTACGGTGCTTACAGAGCATATCGATCGTGCGGACGTGCTAAACCACCGTAATCTGCTGAATAGACACCAACTGAGAGTATACGAGCGCCGTTTTGAGCAACGCTGTGATGCGACAGCATGGCGTGGGTGGGAAAGCCGCCGGATCGCGCGCAAAAACGTGCGAGCCGACCGAGGTTCAATCCTCGGCGACCATTTTGCTTTTTTTGCTGCGCTTTATTCTGGTTTTATCATTTACGTTTTGACACCGAATAGCCAAATAATCATCGGCGTAGTGGCTTCTGGTTTCTGCACGTTAGCAAAACTGTTTACATAACCTTCAAACGCAGGTAGTGGTTGTCACTATGTTTTCTGTGCCCAATGCTACCGGTAGCGAGTATCGTTGAAGAGTATACCTACGCTCACACCACCACCCCGTCGATTGGCATCTTGTCAGACGATGGCGTCGATAACACCCAGCGAAGTGTTGGCCTCCGTTTGCGCTGCTGAGTCATCATCGTACATAGTCGCGTCCAGTTGCTCCCAAAGTGGGCCAAGTTGTTTACCATGCTTCAAAGCTCCGATAGTTGTGTTCAGACGATAGCAAGTTTCCATCGTTGGCAAGTTTTTTTTGTTGGATGTGAGGATTTCACACAGCACGAAACTTTTGATGAACAGTGTCGTATCATGCCGATAACATATAGCGAACGCGGCGATATCTCTGATCACTTAGATCAGCTGTACAGACAAGCGTATCGTGGTAATAGGTGCACTTGGTTTATAGCAGACATTCTCAAGCTGGTTTCTCCAGATGTGGCTAATGATGTGTATTAAGGTCACTATACTGTTCACCAAATGTGACCAGACACAAAGTATAGGTTGAACTTTTTACACACACAGCTTGTTCAGACTGCGATCTGCGCTGAGGGCCTCCAGTTCACTTTTGGCAGCTGGCGAGAGTCTCATGACGATGGACAAAAACGCTGCGCCACCACCACTAGCACTTGTGCCACTGCAAAAAGTTGGGGGTTAGTGAAGTTCTGTAGCTGCTGTTCTCGTTGATAAGGCGGTGATGATTAATCCTTCTTTGCCTGTTGTTGTCTTTGCCTGCTTGAATCTGTTGATGATGGTGATGATGATGATGACCACCTGAACCACCACACATCCAAGATTGAGTAGCTACCGTCACCCCACACAGTTGATTGTACTCGGGAGGTTGATTGACGGCATTGCTGATGACATGAACGGTTGTTGTAATGCAAGTGTGTGAGTGTCCACACAGAACTCACCCTCTCACGCTGTCGAGGAGGCCAATATAATACAAATTGTGGCACCATCGATGGAATTTGCGCTTGCTTAGTCACGCCCAGGCACACTCGATGGCAAAACCACTCGCTCTGTCTCGTTCGCTCACTCTGCAGCAGCCTCCAACAGCAATGGATACAGAGGATGGCAACCGAAAAACCCAAATGGATTCTATCATCGAATGTGTGTCCACTCTCGATGGGATCGCCTTGCCCCTCCACGCGGCTGGCCTGATGCTGCCGGGACAGGCCGGCCTCCTGTGGGCACTGCACCGTGGGCTACAAGAACTGCTGGTGATGGACGTGATTCTCTGGGACAGCTTGTTCACTTCCGATGAGCAATTCATTATTGCTGACTGCAATGGCAGAGTGATGGTCCGCTGGACGCTGGCCTTCCTTCCACTGGCCCAGTGCCATTCTCAGACCGTCGATGTTTGTGTGTAGGAGGTGACCGAAGGCATGGTCGCCTTTTTTCGCCCGGCCTCAGCCGGGCGACACCCTACGAGAGCTCGACGTTCGTGCGTGCGTCCGTGCGTGCGTGCGTACGTAACGCTCTCAGATCTCGGCGTTGGAAAGTCGTAGAGTGGAGATCTTGGGCTCTACGGATAGGTCTAGACTCATTGATCATTAGTCATAATGGGTGTCGAGACTCAAAAGTTTGAATTTCGCGAGTTACAGTAACCCGAAGGTCCAAAACGCAAAGCGGCTCTAACTCGCTCGTCTTACGTCGTAGAGCGGCAATCGACACGTCAGGTGAAAGCTCTCGACGTGCTCTTTCATGCGACTGCAGAAGTTCTTTCAATTACGCAAACACGCACCGCGGAAAACGCCATTCTCGACATTTTGACGCTAAAATCGTTCTAACTCGCTCAACTTGCGTCGTAGAGAGACAATCTCGAGGTCAGTGGATAGCTCTCGACCCGCTGATCATTTGTTCTCCCATTGGTCGTAACTCAAAAATTTGAATTTCGCGAGTTACAGTAAAACGCAAAACGGATCTAACTCGTCTGTCTTGCGTCGTAGAGAGGTGATCTTGAGCACCTTGGATAGCTCTCGACTCATTATTCATTTGTTCTCCCATTGGTCGAAACTTAAAGTTTGAATTTCGCGAGTTTCAGTAACCCAAAGGTCCAAAAACGCAAAACGGCTCTAACTCGCTCGTCTTACGTCGTAGAGCGGAGATCGACACGTCAGGTGAAAGCTCTCGACGTGTTTTTTATGCGGCAGCAACAATTTTTAACATTACGCAAACACGCACCATGGGAAACGCCATTCTCGAGATTCGAACACTAAACTCGCTCTAACTCGCTCAATTTGCGCCGTAGAGAGACGATCTCGAGCTCAGTGGATAGCTCACAACTCACGGATTATTTGCGAAACTTGAAAATTTGAATTTCGTGAGTTACAGTAACCCGAAGGTGGAAAAGTACAAAACGGTTCTAACTTGCTCGTGTTACGTCGTAGAGCAGCAATCGACACGTCAATCTAAGCTCTCGGCGCGCTCTTTCATGTGTCAGCAAACGTTTTGTAATTGACTAAAACACACATCACAGAAACAATAGTTTTGAGTTTTACTCTGGAACTTTCTGATTTGCTCATGTTGTGATTAGAGCGACACTCGGCACGTCATTCCAACGAAGGCTCGCTACGTACTACACGCGCCAAGAAAAATAAACTTCGTTTTGCTCCATGGACAGAAGTACGACACGGCTTGATTGGTCACAGT
>JASAMZ010014011.1:0-45714 GCA_030248115.1 Linhomoeus sp. GSCO2_2 | reverse complement strand
CGTTGCTACTATGCGTACTTAGCTTCCCATCCGTGAGTGAATGCTCCGTCGCGAAATTCCGATTTTGCGAATTGAGACTCCTCGTCCGTCGAGTCGTGCCTGTAATCGCCAACTTGTGGATTTAGGGATCGTAGCAGTGAGAACCACAAGTCGTTTGTTGGTTCGCAGTCATTCTCAAGCGCGTTCATTACACGGATGAACATCGGCGCGTGCACCCGAGTACCTTGCGCGGGCGCCGTCCTTCGGTCGGCGACGAGCGCTCTGGCGTTCCAGCAGCAGCCGAATCGGTGGGATTCTACGGGCTTCGGGCCCAACCGTTCTCTACAGGCAGGGCAGACCACTTCGTCGGCATCGTCAACCACCCGCTCAAGTACTACATGGAGGTGCGCTGAGTTGTATGGGGTTGTAGCGAGTTAGGGTTGAAGTTATTGGGGCCCTCGTTATTGGGAAGAGTTATAAGGGACCGACGCGACGAATTACCGTATCGTATTGATGAAACCAGCTCATAACATCCATCCTAGCTAGGTAAGTTGTCTCAGTTGTCCATCAGGCGTTGGCGGAGTGTTACGGCTTGAGATCAGGCGTCGCCTAGTTAATCCAGCTAAGTGACGGCCATATTATAGGTACTGTTCGATCACTGTGTTTACAGTGGTAGTCTTGAAACCACGTAGGATCGAGGTGTAGTCGTCCTATGTTATGGATGGAAGCAGCAGCTCTCTATCCTCTACCCACACAGGCGTGGCCCAAGAAGCCGACGGATGGCTACGGCATCCAGGGCTTCAACCACCTGTTACCGGGGAGGGGCAAAGTGGCCATGCTGTCGCCCGCCCGACTGCGTCTTCGGAAGGACATGGTCTACACGTGGTGCGCCTGCGGATACAGCGGACGACAGGTGAAGTGGAAATCTACTGCACATCTGTGGTGTTGAGAATGAGTTGACATACCGCCCCTCGATTTAGCCCCCCCCCCCCTCTAATAAGCACCCTCTTTGTGAGGTACCAGTGACACTACTATCACTAATATACATCCTCTGTACCAAATACCTAAGGGCGCTCTATGTCAGCACAAGGCCACCGCCCCCCCCCCCCCCCCCCCCTCCTAGAGGTATGTAGCAGAAATAAGCGCCCCTGTACCCTGGGCGCTTATTGTAGGATTTCTTATTCGGTATACCGTGCATATAAATGCGCGCTGTTTTGTGTTCAGCCCCTCTGCGACGGCAGTCACAACCGATTGGTCTGTCGCAGTCCTCTGAAGCCGGTGCGCTACATTCCTCAGGTATTGGAAGCTGTACCTATGGATTACGGTAATCCTATTGTGAAGATTGTTAGAAGGGGCTGAAGCGTGCGAAATTGCAAAGTCCGAATACCGGCGTCATAACGCGTCTTCTCCCGTTCCACTGCGCAGAAAGACGAGACGGTGTGGCTGTGTCGCTGCAAGCAGACGAAGAACAAGCCCTTCTGCGACGGCTCCCACAGGACGACACGCGACGAGACGCAAGAAGACATGGATAGGAAGATGCTCGAGTGACAGAAGTGTTGTAGTGCGCGTGTAGCACTGAGAGTATAAAGAGTTGTGAAGAGGAATTGTTAGTGATCGCTGCCGCATTGGCGATTGTTCCGACGTACGTACCTATCGTCTTGTCAGGTTGCTACCGTAATCCTACACTAGCTCAACTCGTACATAGACAGGAAGCAAGATGCTGTCCAGCATGGCAAAGGATCACTTCGCCAAGCAGCGGGCCCACAAAGAGCTACAGGGTGAGAGGAAGTTTTGTGTTGGATATCAACAGTAATGGAAGCAATTGCGCCGTTTTAGAGAAGCGCAAAGCAGAAGCCTTGTCTGCAGCTCACACGTTCACGCAGGCGGTCGTCAGCAGCCTCAACGCGCGGTGAGCGTCGTGTAGCCCATTGGCTCCTGCGCCCTTCTTACTGACTGCTTCCCTTCCAGCGTTGCGCAGGCCTACAGCAACCAGAAGCGACTGGACGCCGAGGCGAAGAAGCTGCAGTCGAACGCGCAGCAGCTGGCGCGACAGACGAGCCAGTGGCTCCAGCTGACCGACAACTTCAACGACGCGCTCAAGGTGCGTCTCAATGACAGCGCCACTCTGTTCGTTCGCGCCTCTCATTTCATTGGCTCTACTGGCACTGGACTACGGTAACTACTGACTAGCGCGTCGACTCGTACGTAATGTCGACGTTTGTCGATCCGGGCGCAACGGCCACCCGAGCGCATAGGCGCGCATAACCGGCCGTTGATGACACCGACTTTGGCTCAAGCTGATAGATACTGGGTAGTCTACTGTAGTTTCCTTCCGCCACTCGACGCCCATTCAGGAGCTGGGCGACGTGGAGAACTGGGCGAAGACCGTCGAGGAAGACATGCTGACGATCTCGAGCTCACTGGAAGCCGCCTACAACGGTGCGCACTGTCGTGCGACAACTATGATTGCGCCAGTTCTGTGCTCCTACGCGTCGCACACTCTTTCAGCAAACCGGCAGTGGAGGTGACACAAACCGAGGGCACGCGACTTGCCTGCAAATCTGCTGCAAGAATTGATTCTTTGTGACATATGTTCTTGGCGTCCGTGACACATACTTGAACGCGTCTGAATGAATCGTTGTGAGGAAGACTGTCTGTGCTCGCAATATAATCTCGATGGACCGGAAGTGAAGTGAGTCAACACCAATGCAAGCCCACTGCCTATCTACACTGAGACAGACTAGTATGGTAATGCAGCCTCGAAGCGCACCGAAAATTTGGCCTGTGCCTACTGCAGATGCGGCGTGACGGACGCTTTGCATTGGTTCGACGTTCATCAGATGCATAAATGAGTCGCCACGCATGTATGTGTTTGGGTGACGACGGTGACACCCAATCGGAAATCGAGAAGTTCCAACCAACGCAGCCCAAGTGAATTATCGGACTCTCTAAACAATGCGTTTCTTCTGTGGTATGCCAAAATGTCGCGAAGGCGACTATCGTGGCGTGGCGCAACGGTGGCGAACTCGGTCAAATTTGAATTGTTGTGCACTGCGCGACTGAACGCGTCCACCAACCACAATTTGATTTGAAATTTTAAACCTTTGAAACGGTAGGTTATATTTTCAAATGTTGACGCACACAGTATATTACTATTTGCGTAGAACTCATGCAAGCTAATTCAAAATATTGAACGTCTTCCTTCGTTCTGCTCAAAACCGATATGCATACGGCCGTTGTTTACTCCGATCACTGATCCGAACTTTTTGCAATTGTTGTTTCGCCCCTTTGCTACCCAGTCGGTTCTCGTGCCCGCAGCGTCTGCTTTCGTCTGTCCGGCGTCCGACTCCGCCACCTCCCGCTTCTCCACCAGAGCTCTTCAGGCCCCTTGTTCCCCTTCGGTGTTAGCCGCTGACCCTCACTCGACCTCCGAAGATGCCTCCCAAGCGAGCCGCCGCCGCCACCGCTGAAAAGAAGCGCCAGTCGGCCGTCAAGGAAGAGAACCAGAGCGACGACGGCTCGGGCAGCGACGCCGGCGAGGAATCCGGCTCGGACGAGGACGAGCCCGAGACGAAGCCCCAAGTAGTGCGCTTGGCGATGAGTGTGTCTGTCAACCAAACAAACGATTCTTGTTTTCAGGTACCGGCGAAGAAGACCAAGACCAACGCTGGCGCGGCCAAGGCGTCGCCCGCTCCTGCGAAGACCGGCGGCAGCTCCTCGTCCTCCTCCACGGCCAACTCCATTCTTCGGAAGAACGACAAGAACAACATGGCCTTCCCCAAGGGCACCTACCTCGTCCGTCTCTCTGACCTGGGCACAGAGCGCGACCACGTCATCTGGCGCGTCGATAACCACCAGCTTCTCCAGCGGTAAGCCTAGGAGATTGCGACGGCAGCGTGGAGCCTGCGGCGTTTGTTCGTTCGATCGAATGCAATGTCGCGCCGAGTGAGCGTTGCTTGGTCTGCTAGTGTTCACTGTAATAACTGCTCAGTTAGACGCAAGTCTGTGCCTCGGCAACTACATACTTTGCCGTGACTATTTTGCCTTTCACTTCAGCTACAATCGCCAGCAAGAGGACGACGCCACTCGCTACGAGCGCACCAACCGCTACACCGGCTGGTTCTGTTCCGAAGGGTACAAGTACGTGGAGCTGAAGGTCTTGGAGAAGGAGAACAAGGAGGAGAAGGTACTCTATCTGTGATGCGCAAGCTATACTTTCGCCAATCGCTCATGTCTTTGAAGGTCCGCGTCCGCTACCCGAAGTCTGAGGACCTCGAATCGGCGAAGACGAAGGCGGCCGAGAAGCAGAAGGAAATTGAGGAAGCCGACGACTGATCCCCCCGCGCCTTCCCATGCTTTCCCCGCTCCCCAAATTCTTTGACCGACCGGCTGTTGTTTCTCCTCCCCCTCTCGTCGATTGTTTTCCGCGCAGTTTGTGTATTGTGATTCCCGGACCATGTTGTGACCATCGCTGCGCGTACTCGCTTCTGTGAAGCGCCCTCCGACAATCTCGTATCGAGAAGTGTGCTAGACGGAGCAATCGAGCACATCCGCATACGCCTACCACCTACTCGGGAGTTGACTCGAGTAGATGCTTCCTAGAGATGTAAAGTTTTTTTCCGAATTTTTTTTTGAAAAAAAAAAGTTTTTTTTATTAAAAAAAAATCGGCCGACTTTTTTTTCAATTGAAAAAAAAATTCTGGATTGTGGGTTTGTGGGTAGAAGTTACCATGTTGGCAGCAAAATCTCACAATTTAGCTTGAACATGACAACTTGAACATGACAGTGCATTATTAAGCGCAGAATTACATCATGAAGACCAAAAATGCACCAGTTTTCACCCTGCGGGCAGCTCAGAGTGTCAGAAGTGAAGATGTTTGTCACATTTTGTTGTCAGTTTTGGTTAAAATATCGCTGCACACCATCTAAACCACTCTGCCGTGCAATGTAGAGGCTGAGAGTACCTTGCTTGCATATCGTACAACACTGTAGCACCCTATGGTAGGCTTTGGCACACAGACCTAGTACTTTTGAAATAAAAAAAAATTTTTTTGAAAAAAACTGCAAGATTGTACCAATTTGTTTTGTAGCAGAAGACAACGATTTGCGTTGCCGGTCTATCCTTACCAAGTAAGAGAAGCAAGCGAACATATTGATGGCGTTCTCACCTGCGCCAGCTGCCCGAATCGTCGTCCGCTGCGGCGTTTGGTAATCCTTGCTTCGCGCCTTCGCTTTGAAGTATGTTCTCGCCCGTCTCTTCGCCACCGCCCGTTTCTCCACGAACTCTCAATTCCACTCGCAGCACATTCAGTTGGGCTCTGCGCCTGTAACGGCCACCAATCCTGCCGTCTCCCCTGACCGCTCAAGTTAGCCGTTGCCTGCGTCTGCTTGCGTTAGTTGTAGCTCTACTTGGTAGGTAAATAATTGGTAGGTACATAAGTGCATAGATAGGGTAACTTGTACGCCCTCCTAAACGTGGACAATTGCTACGCGCCAGATTCCATGTATGTTTCGACGAGGTACATATGGCAACAACTTTTGTCGTGGGATTAAAGTGATGCTACTAGGTTTATCAGTTAATTGACTAAGACTTTCCAGAAGCTAGTCCAAAGAAGCTCAAGAGGAAGAAGCTAGAAGAGGATGTCCCGACAGCTCTTCCAGCGGCCGGAAGACGCCAGAAGGAGGGCGAGAGGCGGAGGCGGCGGCGGCAGCAGCAGCCAAGAAGAGCCGCAGCGACGGCGCCAAGAAGAGAGCGGCTGGAGGCAGGAGGAGGGCTGGGAGGTGCGCCGTCCCCCGCAGAGTCTTCGTCCCGCGACCCTCCGCTTCTCCGGCGAAGACATGATCGGCTTCGGCGCCTTCGGCAACGTCTACCGAGCCAGGCTGCAGCGGCGGCAGCGCGACGGCCGATGGGCGCCCGAGGAAGAGGTGGCCGTGAAGAAGTGCTGGCCGGCAAGGGATCGCCGCCGTCGGTACAGCAGCCTCAGTGAAGACGGCGAGGTGGAAATGCTGCGCCAGTTCTGCCACGACAACATCATCCGGCTGCGCTACGTCAGCGAGCGACGAGTGGAAGGGCGGCTCTGCCGGAGCAAGGTCTTCGACTACATGGCCCGATCCCTCGGCGACAGAATGGACAAGGCCCGACGAAGAGAAGAGGAGGCGCTGAGCCGGCGCGAGGTCGAGCTCTACTCGTTCCAGCTGCTCCACGGCCTCGCCTACCTCCACCGACGAAGGATATGCCATCGCGACGTCAAGCCGCAAAACCTGCTGCTGAGCGCCGATGGCCGCCGACTGAAGATCGCCGACTTCGGAAGCGCCAAGAAGATGCACGTGCCGGCGGAGCGGAATGCGGCCTACCAAGTCACCCGCTTCTACCGCGCTCCCGAGCTGTGCCTCGGCACCGAGTACTACGACGTCGAGGTCGACATCTGGGCGGCCGGTTGCGTCCTCGCCGAGCTGAGCCGAGGGGGGCATGTCCTGCTCCCCGGCAGATCCAACGACGACCAGTTCCACGAGATCGTCAGCTTCCTGGGACCTCCGACCAGGCACCAGATGGAAAGAATGCTTCGGGGCAACGACCGATACTACCGACTGCTGAAGAATCCCCGTCAGGTCTTCATCGCCGCCTACGCGTCGAGACGGGCGCCCACCGAAGAGAAGAAGGCAATGGTGGTTCCCTACCGTCTGGCCAACTCGTCGGAGGCCGAGCGCCAGCTGCTCTTCGACCACCTGATCGTCTACGCCCCGACAGAGCGCGCCACCGCCACCGAAGCCTGCGACCACCGATTCTTCCAACGCGCCAGACAAGAGCTTGGAGTGGGCCGCGGGCGAGCCGGTCGCTCCATCTCCTACGCCGACACCGACACCGCCGACGACGACAGCTCAATGCCGCCCCAGCCGGCCTCCTCCTTCCGCCGCCCGAAGGAGTGATACCCCCGGCTGATGATGGAAGTATATATACAAGCTGTGATACTAAGTGATAATTATGGCAAGTTATGATCGCCGCTCTCCGTCGCCGCCGTCGCTCTCCGTCGCATATGCTGCCGCCCAGTGTGAGAACAAGCGCCGCCGCCTCGAATTTGTGTCTCGTCTCTCGCATTTGCACCACTACATAACTCGGACGAGGACGTTGCCTTGCATTGAACAACCATGTGTATTCCTGAGGCAAAGACGCGTACGTAAAGCGAGCACTCTCCCTAGCAGCCAAACTAAGGTCGAAAAAAATGCAGAAAAAACTAAGTCTGCTGCTAGGCGCTAGTTCTTTCAAGCCACGTGGGAAAAAACAAACACATGTTCAGTCCGAGTTGTTTGAGACAAATGAAATGGCACAGTATAGCTCTTGCCAAATATCGACATATCGACTTGTTGAGTTGCATATAGCGAGCTGTGTGACATGATAATCTGTCGCTAACTCGAGGAAGCCGGCTGATACCCTCCGCGCTGCCTGCACTCCTTTTCCCGCTCCCCAACTTTCTCTGTTGCTCGACTCCTGTTTTTCTCTGTCGTGTCTCTCTCGTCGATTACCCCACCTCGAGTGTGATTCCCGGGCCGTCGCTGATCATCCGTGCCCTGTCGAAGACTGTGACAAAGACAAAGACTTCTCTGAAGCGCCCTCTCAAAGACCTCTGGTCGAGGAGAAGTGCCATCCATAATGTAGGTTCAAGCGCTTGGTCGGAAGTCTCCCATTTGACGCGGTTGGTGGCGAACCGTTAATGTACCGTGTGAATTTGCAGTTTTGAATTTCAAACAGTTCCATTACGGTAGCTAGGCGTGACTTGGTTTCGAAATTCGAACGGTACGGCGACGGATCGCCATGGTGCACACGCATCCGATCGATACTGGAAGATGGAAATGACAGTATGTATAATAACCGCTTCAGCCCACAAGATTTCGTCTGATGGAGCTGAACGATTGCCTAGCAAATAAATCTCTTGCTTGCCGGACTGTAAGTAACGTGCGTCGCCGTGTCGTCAACAAGTGCTGTTTCTCAACAAAATAACCCCCATCCACAGTGAGAGAAAGAGAGCATCGAACAGAAGTGGAACAACGAAGAAACGGCAACACGCAAGGTACGGCGCGACCTGCGTCTCTGTCTCTATCACTATCACCGTGTGGTAGTAGTCTGCGAGGGAAGAATGGGCCTGTCCTTATCCACAGGAGTAAGAGAGGCGAGCGAACAAGAACGCTAACCTACCTACCAACTCGATTTGAAGGGCGCGAAACAAACCGAAGAAACGAAACAACGAAAGAGCAACGAAATTCCATTCAATCAACGCGCACGCGCGTCTTCCCTTCTGCGAATTTTGATGACGTTCTCTTCTCATTTGCGCCAGCTGCCCGAATCGGGCCCCGTCGTCTGCTGCGGCGGACGCTGCGGAGGCTGGCGCCAGCTCTGTTGCTGCTGCTGGCCGTCTGGAAGACAGACCACACGTCGTCACGAATGACTGCAGTGTGCACGTACCGTGTATAGAATCACAACTCGAGGCGCCGCAATCCACTGCGAGCGCAGAATCCCAAGCTTTGCGTACTGCGCCACTCACATGGCGCTCCTCCCTGGCGCGGCTGCTGCTGCTGCTGATAGGAAGGGTAGGGTCGCTGGGTTCTCTGGTGGTGGGGAGCCACCTGCGTCCATCCTCCGCCCTCGTCGTTCTCGTCCGGGCCTCCCTCTGGAGCTTCGTAGCCGCCGTCCTGTTGAGGAGCGTAGCCGCCGCCCCGCGGCGGTCCGTACGTTTGCTGCTGGTAGCCTTGGCGCTCGGCTGAAATAGGTGGCGTCGAAAGACAACCGGAGAAATTTCATCGCCCGTGTTTCTTACGGTAGGGCGCCCGGTCGTCGTATCGCTGCGCCGGCGGCTGCTGCTGCCGATCGTCGTAGCGACCTGCAAGTCCCGGAAAGTCGATAGATAAAGGTAGGGACTTCTAGCAGGTCGGTGCCACACGTACCGCCGCCGCCGCCTTCCGGCTGCCATCGCTCTTGGGCGGGAGGCGGCGCCGGCTGCTGGGCGGGCGCGTCGCGGCGCCAGTTCCCCTCAGTCGCTTCGGGCCCTCTCTGCTGTTGCTGCTGTTTGCGCTCTCGCAACGCTAGAAGAAAGAACAAAAGGTTTAGAGAGAAAGGGACCATGCTTGTAATCACACATACATATGTTTAGAGCCACTGTCACCTCCGGGTCTGTAGGGTGCGGGCTTGTCGGCCGCCGGCGCCGCCGGCTGCGGCGGTCTCTCAGCGGCCTTCTCGGGCGTCGGCTGGTCAACGGGCTTCTCGCGTCTCCAGGTCTTCATCGTGTCGGCCTCGCCTGAAGTCACCACACCGCGATAGCATTCGTTGCGGATTGCGAAGCGCGCGCCGCAGTGATTACTTTGCGCTGGCGGAGCGCCGGCGGCCCCTTGGGGCGGTCGCGTGGGCTGAACGGCGGGTCGAGGAGCGGCGGCCCCGCTTCGCCAGTCGCCCGAAGTGGCGCCAGCGGCAGCGGCGGCCGGCGGCGCCGCCTGTTCCGGAGTACGCCAACTGCCCGGCGCGTCCGAAGGTCGGCTCGGTTGGGGCGCCTGCGCCGCTTGCGCAGGCGACGCCGTCTGAAACGCCAATACAATTGAGAGGTACGGTGTCCACGTAGTCGGTTCGGGACACACCCTCAAGGCATTGTGCCCTTGTGTTACTCATGCCAGAGCCATCATCCAAGGAATGCTCACTATTGAAAGTGGCCTTTGAACAGTAGCGCACAGCTCGACAAAGGCATTTCCCCCGAAGGCGTGTCCCCACTAAGCCGACAGGACAGCCACTGCCAGTGATTCTCAAACGAACCTGTCCGGGTCCGGCGGCGCGCTGCGGCTGTGAGGCGCGAGCGACGTCTCGCCACTTCAAGTTGAGGTCCGACTCCTTCTCCTCCATGTCAACCATCTTCTGCTGCATGGGCTTGTTGGCCGCCTAAAGACAGGCAGACACTAATCATCGGCGACCACTCGGCCGCTACACTTCAAACAGCAGCCGACCAACCATTCGCTTCTGGCGCTCGGCGTCGCGGCGCGCTTTCTCGGCGTCCTCCTTGTCGCGCTCCTCCTTCTCCTTGCGCAGCTGCTCCTCCTGTGAAGATGGATGAAGATACAGTATACAAGCGTAGCTGAAACACACTTCACGCAACAGTAGACCTACAAACACACCTCGAGATAGCGCAGTCGGCGCTCCTCCCGTCGCTCTTCGCGCCTCTGCTGGAGTCGGTGGTCGCGCTCCCGGTCCAGACGCTCCCTCCACGCTTCCAACTTGGCCTGCAGCCTGCCCTGTGCCCGCTCGCCCACCTGCGTGGAAATGGATGTGTTGCTACCGTAATCTCTTTCCCTGGGCTTCACACCGGAAAATCATTGATCATCGCTACCTGCTCTTTGAAGCCGCCGGCGTCCTCGCGGATGCGCTCCAGGCGCTCTCCCAGTCGATTCGCCAGCTCCAATTCGAGCTCGCGCGCCGCTCTGAAAGGGTCAAGAATCGGTAGTTGTTGTTGTTGTTCAGTCGTCAAGGATTGACCAGGGATTGACTTCAAGCGTGCGAATGTCGACTGCATTGGGTCCAATATGATTGACAACCAAAGTTCACTTTCCTTTCTGTCGCGACAACATATTCCATTCGACAAGAGCTCACGTGATCTTCTCGACGCGGCGTCTCTCGGCGTCCTCGAAGGCGAAGCGGCGCTCCTCCTGCAGCCGGCGGTTCTTCTCCTCGCGCGCCGCCAGCTCCGTCTGGTGGATGGCCCGCACGAGATAGTCGAAGCGCTGCTCCTGCGTCTTCTGGCGCTCCACCACCGCCCGACGCTCCTGGTCCAGCTTGTTGCGCTGAAGAAGAAGGGATTGACGCAACAAGTGGTGAGTGACAGTTAGAGAGTGTGACAACAGATTTGGAAGAACAAGGGGCAACAAGGGAACATTGGTCGCGAAGATAAGGGGGGGGGGGGCGGAGGGGAGGGGAGGGAGAATGGTTAGGCCGAAATTTGAGTGAACAGGGTAACAACAAGATGTGAATCCCGTTCTTGGAGCTCTCCCAGAAATAGACAACGCCTATTTTCTATCAATTTCGAGCCAAAATTGCAATAAAGTGGCTCAAAAATGCCACGTCACTAAAAATGACCAGGGTGAAACCCCCACCCCCCCCCCCCCTTCCCAATCGCAACTACGCACAAGTGGCAAGGCAAGACGCGTGGACACCAGACCACTCAGAAGTCGGCAATCACTCGAGCAAGCGCTGTATTCCCTTACCTGCTCCCTCATGAGTGTCTCGGCGTCGATCTGCTCCATCTGGTCGGCGTTCTTCAGGTCCTCCAGCACCATCTGGCCGATCTTCGACTTCGCCAGCCTCTCCAGTTGGTCCTGCTTCAGCTTCCGACGCAGCTCCTCCTGAGACAGATTGTGTTGTATCTTTCTTGGAGAATTACTGGACTGGAAGTGATAGAAAGGGCGAAGTACCTGCTTCTCCCGTCGGCGCTCCTCCTCGTAAAGCTTCTGCTGCGCCGCCAACTTCTGCTGCTCCGAGACGGCCTGGCGCTCTTGCTCGATGCGCCTGTCAATAGGATTGATCGCATGGGCCATTAGTCAGCCTGGGCATTTCTATACAAGTGTCGAAAGCATATGGGGGCACTGTGAAAGGTATTACTATGAAGCGTACTCGCTAGGTCAAACAAGCAAGCAGTAGGCAACAGTCGACTTGTTACCCAAAACAGCGACAGCGGTCGCGCATCGGTTGCAGGCTGTAATTCACGCTTCCTGGCGCCGCGTCCAGCGCGCAACCCTATACGATAGCACACTGTACATCAGGCGGCGCTCACTGAGCCTGCTCCGCCTCCTGCTGCTGCTTCTGCCGTTGCTGCTCGGTCATCTCCTTGTAGCGCTCGATGCGCCGTCGGCGCTCCAGGATGTGCTCGTGGTCGGACTGCACGTGGTACTGGTAGACCACCACGTGACTCTCGTACTGGAATGGAGAAGTGGAGAAGCGTTAGAGAGCGCAGATTGGAGCACAGTACGAAGTAGCATCAGCTAAATTGTTCGAGCAGAACACGCCTGCAGGGCAAATCCGCTACCTTGCTACAGGTAACCGCTCAAGTGAGAATGGTGACTCCACTTGGGAAATCTGTGACAGCAGTGCTACGGCATTTGACCCGCGGCACGTTCTTTCAGAGCCTACACGTCAACGAGCGAACAGCAGATCAGGAATCCACAGATTCCATATGCTCACGTTACCTAACCAGACACTAAAACAGAGCGCCAACCTGTTCCATGATCTGCGCCATTCGACCCTTCCCATCGAGCGAATCGACGGCGTCGCGCAGCGAGGCGTACAGAAGCTCCAGCTGGTCGCCCAGACGCGTCTCCAACCCAAGAGCCGCCTGAGAGAAGGCGCAAGCTATAGTCGACACCAAAACTCGGTAAAATCCCGAAGCAACTGAGTGCGCACCCGGTTGAATTCGGAGTGGCGCTCCCCGCCGAAGGTGACGCAGCCCTCGCGGTGGTCGACCCGGACCTGAAACCGATTGTTTATATTATGCAATCGCTCGCCAAAATAAGCGTTTTCCAAATAGGAAAGGTCGACGAACCAAGACGTGTCCTTTCTTTGAAGCGTTGACCAGCAGCCGCTCCAACTGCGAAGCGTCGAAGAAGGGGATGACGGCCTGGAGGCGCTTCAGCGACAGCTTGCTGTAGTACTGCGCCAGCTGCAAAAGTAGTACAAAGCAATTCATACTGTATCTCGCATAGCATTCTGAATAAGAGCGAGTGTCCCTTCATTCAATCGGCGCGACGATAGCGCCGCATCCAACCGCAGCGGATATTCTCGCTTCTCAATCATGCGCACTTCGCAAAACGCTGTCTTGCGCAGCGTGAGCTAGAGAACTACCGTAGCTGGTCTCACATACAACTCAAATCTCTCATCAGTACCACCAAATCAGCCACCGACCAGTTGGAGGCTCTTGACTGCGGCAGTGACTTTCAATCGGTCGACGTACAGTAGGAATTCCGCCCTGCCCGTCTCGCCCAGCGCCTTCAGCTCGCGCTGCACCGACAGCGAGAGGCGCAGCGGCCCCGTCTCCGTTTCCAACAACCTGCGAAGTATTTAGGAAGATGGGAATTTGAAGGTTACACTGCGCAGCAAGACTGTGCACTGAATACTGCGCCACCGAGACGAACCGGTAGAGCGCCTTGGCCGGCGGCGCGGCCGTCTCGTTCATGTTGAGTCGCACGACTTCGCGCATGATCGTCTGCGCCGTCGGCACCGTGCGCAGACCCAGAAGCTCCGCTGAAGGAAGCCAGCGAGCGCTTCGAAACACAGACTTGGTAGTTCTCAACAAGCTACAAAGCCCCAACCCAATGTGCGCTGGTTGTAAGCGAACACTTCCTCCATGTCCAGGTGCTTCGCCAGGTCCGAAGGCTTCCCTGACTCGCCGCCGATACTCATGGTGGCCAGCAGGACGCGAGTCGACTGCCTGCAATGCAGTTTAGGAAGTGCCGCCGAATCGACCGTGAATGAGCGCGAACGTAGAACTGCGCAGTGAGCCGACTACCGTTAACCGCGGAATAGTGATAAACGTCAAGAAAATGGTGGTACGTTCAAGTTGATCATGTGAAAATAAACTCCATAGACTTGCTAGACTGCTCTGTGTACATAGTATGCACAATTGCCTTAATATTCAGTTGAAAGATACCGCTGCGATTTGTTTACCTGAGATTACCACTACCACGAGATTTATAGGGCTTACCATTGCACGTTATGCGATTACAATTACAACCCGGCACAACAACCGGTTGAAATAACAGTGCTGCACGTCCAAGTTATGATGTGCGTCCAAATATGCATTGGAGAGGGGTTGAACAAATAGCGGTGCGCACCGCACCACAGTTCGTCGCTTCACGGTACACGCTTCGTAGTAGTAGAACAAGCAGTCCTAACGCTTCTACCACTCACAGTTGCTGCTCGTCGGCGGAGAAAGACTTCTTCATGTCTCGGTAGATGGAGAACATCTTGAGAAGGGCGGCCGCGTGGAAGAGATAGTTGCCCGCCTTCCAGAAGATCTGCGACAGCTTCTCGTAGTAGTTGGCGAAGGTCGACGGCTTCACCTGCAGCAGGATGGAAACAGGGAAGTGTAGTTTTGGGGAAGTAAGATTCGTTTGAGAGAAGCAAGCGCCATCTATCGCCCACCATGCGCGCGTCCTTCTCCTGGCTGAGAATCATGATGTTGTGCGCGTCTTCGGCCGACTTGAACGCCTCCTGAAGCAGAGTGGTGGTAATGATGAGAAGGCCAATATCTCAAACGCACGCATGCATGTGTGTCATAGTAAGTTCTAGCACTGAGCTGCCTGTACCGTAACGTCAACTAACGACAAAGTGAGATATTTACACCTGCCATTCGTATATTTGTCTTACCAAGTGTCGGCAACAAGGGATTTGGAACCAAGGAGCCGACTTCCAATGATCGCTGCTATAAAACGACAAAAGCGCACAAGCTCCGCTTCGTTCGAGCGAGACACCAGTTTATCTCGCCTTTAGCCTGTCTGTCCCTATCTCTTCTCCGAGTTCTTTCACTCTGCGCTTTAGTCCTTTTCCACCCCACTCACATGCCAGAGCTCCATCTTGATCGCAGTATCCAGTTGAATCAGTCTCGTTTCCTGCATCATGGAGAGCGACTCGGGATTGGTCAGCTTCACGCCATGGGGGTAGTGCTGCTGCTTCTGGATCTGGTTCAGGTGGAGGCGCAGACTGTCGCACAGCTTGCGGAACTCCGTCCGACGCTGGTACTTCTCGCAGAAGGCGTAGGCCCGGCGCGCGATCTTGTGGTACAGTTGCTCCACCTGGGGAAGGAAAGGGAAGTGGATAGCGCTTCGATGTGCAGAACCCTAACGGTATAACAATATGAAGTGAAGAGTTCGCGTCGGGAAGTTCTGGGTACCTGCGCGTTGTTGCGCAGCAGCTCCAAGCAGTTCTTGTAGGAGTCCCAGAGGAAGCGCAGCCAGGGCGACAGCACCGCCCGATCCATCCGGTCCTGCGCAGCGGCGGCCGACACCACGGCCAGCAGTCTGCAAATTGCGCTCTCGGTTATTTCAATCGAACAATCGATCAACAGCGTTGTTCGTCGTCCCACAAAAGTCGAGATATCGTCAAGAGAAGCTCTTACGCTTCGGGTGACTCGGCCTGGTCGAGGTCGTCGCCGATGTCCTCCTCGACCTTCCCCTGCGACTCCTGGCGCGCCTTCTCCGTCTTCTCCTCCGCCTGCTGGAGGAACTTCGACACGACGTCCTCCAGACTCTTCACGTTCACCTGCAGTGCAGACGAAGGAGACTCGATGTAAGCAGCGCAAGCGACGCGCGACAAAAGGGTTACTGTAGTACGTTGTGGTGGTATATATGTGGGCAGATGACGACAGGCATACTACGATGAGTGAGCCGTAGTGCGAACCAACTGAGAACTCAGCGCCAAGTCTCTTGTGGCTTGCGCAGCCGATATTCGCGTCTTTGTCTTATCGTTTCGGCACCTGTTGCACCAGGCCCTTGTACTGCCATAGCGCCTCCTTCGCCTTGTGCGGCTTCCGCAGCTGAATGGCCAACTGGAGATGCTTGGCGATGACCGCTTCGTGCGTCTTCGTCCACTGGGAGCGCCGACGACGAAGCAGCTCGTGCAGCGTCTCCAGCGCGTCCTCCGCCCGGCCGACGGACACCAGATCCTCCGCCCTGCAAGTAGAAGACGAGACGCGAGTCGACAAAGAAATCAGAGGACTTCCACGGGTGTAGTGGTGACATGGATTTCTTCGTTCTGTTCTGTTATGATGGATGGACACGACAACAACAGAGTACACTACGTCAGACGTCTCTACCTTTCGACTTCTTGAGAAATCAGAAGTTAGTTGTCTATGAAGAAACTGCGATTACGGTCTTCTTACGAAGCCCCCTACAAGCGATCGCAACTCACGGTAAATTCCTGGCTGGTAGACCTCCCCCCTGACCGGGGCGGGACTGACTCTGGGCTGGTAGACCGCCCTCCCGAGAGTGCATATAAAGCCTCTAAACGCCACAACAGTGAGACCAGAGTGTCTGTGCGCCATTTCTGATGATGAACAGTACGTGCACTTGTGCGCCCGAAGTCGGAGAAGAATTCGAATTTCTACTGTTTATGTAATCGCCGCCTTTTGGACATCGCTCGTCTAAGTCAATCAAGCCATTAATTGGCTTTGAGATGATAAACAGGACGCTATTTCACATTGACGGCCCCAAAAATATTTAACGTCCCAAAACAAAATAGCTATGCTGCCCCAAAATTGTCTGCACTTTAGCGGCCCAAAAAGATAAACCTTTCGCTTTGGCTCAGGCTTAGGTTTAAGCTCATGCTTAGGCTTAGGCTTAGGCTCATAGGTGCAGGCGGGGGGGGGACGGGGGAGGGAACCCCCCCTCCTGGCCCTGGACCATCAGTGCACGTTTCACTGGTTCACTGGTACCCCCCCCCCCTTTGGCACCCGAAAATCAGAAAAAATCCGGAAATTTCAGACATTTTCTTGTATTTTTTGTAGTTTTTGGTCTTATTCTGTCCAAATTTTCGCCTGCGGCGCTATATTTCGTCTATTTATGCACAAATTCACGTGTTTTTGCCCAAAATAAGGCGTTTTTAGGCACATTTTTGACCATTCTAAATTGACTTTTTCAGGTGCCGGGACCCCCCCCCCCCTCTCGAAAATTTTCCTTAACTAGAACCCCCCCCCCTGGCTTCCGGGCGGCCTGCACCTATGCTTAGGCTCAGGCTTAGGCTCAGGCTTAGGCTCAGGCTTAGGCTCAGGCGTAGGCTCGGACTAGCAATGTAAGCCTAAGCGGAGCCTAAGCCTAGCCTGCGCCAAAGCCTGAGCATAAGCCTAAGCCTGTAGGCTTGACCTAACCCTAGTGTGCTGTTCATCATCAGAAATGGCGCACAGACACTCTGGTCTCACTGTTGTGGCGTTTAGAGGCTTTATATGCACTCCCGGGAGGGCGGTCTACCAGCCCAGAGCAAGTCCCGCCCAAGTCAGGGGGGAGGTCTACCAGCCAGGAATTTACCCAACTCACTTCTGCAAGACGGTCTCCGGTTTCATGAAACTGGTAAACGGCGGCATTTTCGCTGCTTTTTGAAGCACTATCCGCGTCGATTCGATGAAGCCTCTGGTCTCCAAGCCAAATCACAAACTACTACAATAAAATCTCTGCTCGCTCCGCTCCGTACTTTCTCTGTCGACATTCACGACGTACAACGGCGTGATTGAGCGAGCAAGCGTTGCACACAAGAAGTAAACGACGGATATAACGCCAATTTATGAACGATTATGTGTTGATATTTATACGACCTAGGTACGGGCAACACCTGACAATCATTGCCGCCGTCTTTCTGTCAAAGGCAGATGTGAAGAACCAGAGTGAAGGTGAACATATGAATTACTACGCGAAGATACGATAGCAACAACAGCATCAGTCGTTATCTTCTTTGCACAGCGTATTCGGTCTTGATTATAAGTTTCTAGAGCAGTGTGACCTTGTCTTTCGCATGGCATTCACTGCATCATCTATGTAGCTACGCATCATTAGCACACGGTTCTCTCATCCTCCAGACGCCTCTTTTGGACCACACGATCACATCTGAGCGCATTTTGCGACGGCGACGACGGTTATGGAGGGAGGCGTCGTATCACGGTGGTTGGGAATCACTAAATCACAGATCGCATGGCTGGTTGATCGATCTTCCGACTACTACTGGGGCTGCTGCGGGCCGGCGCCGTGGGCGGGGTGGTTGTCGCAGTTGTTGTCTCCGCAGTGGTGGTAGGGGTTGTGGCGTCCGTGGGAGTCGACGGCGCCGTCCTGCTTCATGGCGACTTCGTCACAGCCGACTTTGTGGGCCAGGGCCGAATCGACGGGCGTCAGCGGCTTCGCGGTCTCGGCCAGCTCCGCCGCCGTCGGCTCGTACAGGTTCACGTGCGTCAGCTCCTCCTGCTGGGCGAAGTGCGCGTGCGGCCTTCCCGGCGCCTGCTGCTGCTGCTCCTGTCCGGCCATTCCTCCTCTTCTTCTCTTCTTCCTTCGAGCGGCTACTTCTTTAGTCTACTTCGAGTTTTATAAATTGAAAGTTATAAATACGGTCAAAACTTCGTACAGCTTCGAACCAGCGAACGAGCGTACTAAAACAAATCTGGAATTCCAGGTAGCCGTGTTGAATAGGCCAATTCACTACCTTAGGAACTATGTACCTCAGCCTTGTAAAAGTATTGTGAAATGCGCATCCCCTGTGAAATGACGGTGGCGAATCGTCATACGACTTTCCGCAATTTGAATTCAGCGTTATCACAGTTACCGTATAGGATCTGTTTGAACGTTGTCCAATAGACGACACGACAGTTACTGTCGTCGCTCTCGGGCTTCGTCTATTGGCCGTCGGCAGACCTTCCGTAAAATGCGATCAACAACACATCAGGGCTGTGTGCGCTTTCCAGGGGTGCGTATTTACCCCAGATACATACAAACGACAGTATATAGTACCGAGAACGTATTCTTCTCCCGGTCAACCGGCCCAAATATCGTATCCCAGACGACGGCGGCCATCTTGTTTTCGCGTGACTGACGCACAGCACTGCACACGTTAGTCTCGCTTCGCGCTGTCGTCCTGTGCTTCATCATCGACATCCGTCCGTGTGACTCGAAGATTCCGTTCCATTTGTTCCACGCTTGGTGTCGTCGCTTGCGAGCGAGCTTGAATAGTTGGTCACTCCTCATGCCGAACATGAACGTGACCGTGCGGGAGTTCCTTCGTTTCGCCAACGGCGACGACGATTTTCCCGTGAATGAGGAGGTTGCGGTGAAACCTTCGGGGAATTCGGTTTGTTCCGGTGGACGCAGCCGAACCGACTGCTCCCAATCGAGCCAGTCGTTGATAGAGTCGCTGTTGTCTCGTGTGTGCATGATAGGCTAGGATTGAAAAGAGACCACCGCTCTGTTTGGGCAATAACCAGAGAGAACCAAACCAACTTGTTCTCAGCGTTCCATTTCGCCATTGTCGTTGGATGGAATGCAACGCTGATACACCGGACGGAGCACAGACTTCCTAATTTTCAGGCTCCAAGCAAGGCAGAAGAAGCGCCCAAGTTGCTACCCGACAGGAAGATTGCGTTCTCTGCTTCTCCCGTTGGATTCTGTTCATCCAAACCCCTGGAGCTCACTGGAACTGTCCGGGAAGAATCTCCAGAGCGGCAGCATTCCCATGGATCTCCAGTAGGATTGCATCTGTCGGGCTGTTTTGTGGAGTACGCGAAAGCCTGACGAGTGCGGATCATTCAGACATCTGGATCAAGCAGCGATTTCCATTTGGAGTCAGTCCTGGCGACGTCCTCCGAGCAGGGAGCAGCTACGTGCAGTCTTGCCGCCGTAGTGGACGAGTGCGACCAACTATTCGAGCAGCTGACGGGTACCTCTCAGACGCCGGCGAAGACGGGCCGGAAGCGCCAACGATCCGCCACCCCCAAAACGGATGACGACCACTCGAATAGCAGTGGTGCGATTACACTTCACTAGTGACCTGCTGCTTGGATGTGTGACTACTATGAAGTCAAAATCGCTTTCAGGATTTCCGTGCCGCTTCTGCGAGAAGAGCTACCAGTACCACAACTCGCGCGCCCGTCACGAGAGCAAGGCCCATCCCCAGGAGGTCACCGCCAAACGGCAGAAGCAGAATGCGAAGACGGTAAGCTCTCTTTCAAGGCACACTTTTTGAGACTCGCGCCCGACACAACAATGCGCACTGCCCTCGCAGGACCCGCTAGTCTACAAGTTCGTCTGTCCGCTGTGCGAGCAGCGCTTCAAGTTCGCCCACTACCTGGAGCAGCATATGGAGCGCCACGCGGGCAAGTTCAGCTTCAACTGCGACCTCTGCGACAAGGGCTACCCCACGGGAGGGGAATTGCGCAAGCACAAGGCCAAGGCGCACAGACTGGCGCTGTTGAACGGCCGAGACGGCGACGAATCTCTCTAGCGAATGCTCAGTTGTGTACATCGTTTCTTTTTGCTGGCGTCTTCTTCGTGACCTCAGCGCTTCGTCTTTCAGTGTGGATTTCTGTTCTTTCGGTGAGATGTGTATGATACTGAATGTCCAGCTTCGTTTTGCGAATCGAATGTCATGAGAAGATGAATGGGTTTCGTTGAGCGCTGCGCCGCGTAGGCTTGAGAACCTTGAAGGCGCCTAGGCTCTTGCCGTACGAGTTGCCGTACCACACTGAATAGAATAAGGTATGGTACGAGTTGAAGGTAATAACTCGCTCTGCCACTGACCTAGCAACTCGGAGCCAGCGGAAATCGGACGAAAGCACTTGTAGAATATGGCACCGAAGTACTGGAACGCAACCAGGTTCTGCTCGGCTTCCCCTGAAGAATCAGCAGTTTTCACTCAACGTAGAACTTTATACCACAAGCCATACAGAACTTACATCGCGAGCTGTTGACGTATCGCAGCCAGTTGGACCGCTCGGGGTCGCTGCCGTCGATGAAGACAGACGGCTTCTCGGGGTGTCGAATCTCCCACGCGTAGCCCGATCGATCGGCGCTCTCGCGCTGCTGCTGCAGAACGCCCTGCGAGCAAGCAACTGCGCAGTAGTTCTCCGACTAAACCTGTGTCTAAGTATGCTCTGTGACTACTACCAAATTGCTTGTTTTCCTTGTCTGAGCAATTCGCTTCTGGTTTGGATTACGGTACTTTGTACTGTGTTCTCGGACACTACCTGGTAAGGTCCGAAGACGGCGCCGCTGGGCACGTCGACGGTCGTGAAGACGCCCAACCCTGCATTCGGTATAGATGACTCTTTCACTTCCAGGAATGGCGGCAGTGTGGAGAGGGCGCGACTGACAGCAGATGAAGCCTTCTTGGCGCTGCTGTCGTTGTCGAGCACCCGGACAATGGGGTGCTCGGAGCAGCAGCCGCCCTCGAAGAAGGCGTCGCACTCGTCGCAGTCTGGAGAGAATGACGGTTCAAAAGAACAAAGCAACGTCAACCAAGGCGCAGTCAACCACTTACAAAGCAGCCGGTCGTTCATCTCCCCAGTCTCCGTGTCGGGTTGCTTCCGACCAGTCAGATGCCCCGTCGCTTCTCCTCCATCGTTGGAAGCGAGGGCGATTCCAATGGTTCTACTGCTCCGAGCAGACGAGCTTCCCTTCTCCAGCGGCGAAGAGGAAGCCGACGACAGCGACGACACAGAGAGGTCGCTGCTAGCGCCGCCGCCGAACGACTCTTCGCTCAAGTAGAAGCGCTGCTTCCGGGGGTCGACGAAGACCTTGCAGGGCGAGCAGCGCACCGTGGAAGTCGACGAGGCGGGCGAGGCGACGCCAGTCGTCGACCCCATCTCTTAGCGCTCGGTTGGGAAATACTTCCACAATTCGGAGAGAGGCGAAAGATTGGGGAGCCGCCACTCTCGGCTGTGACTTGCGACGAACGCGTGGACAGGTCGCGAAATTGTGTGCGAAAATCCCTTTATTGTGTCACTGTCGCATGAGACACGCCGAGTAGCAGATATGAAACTGGGCAGATCGACGCAACATTATTACACATAATCGTCGAAAGCGAGTCACTTCGCGCACTGAATGAATGAAAGGCCTTGTCGGCTAGAGTATGCAAATATGCAAATCTTCGGAGCCATGGACGGGCGGCGAGTAGTAAAACTCGTAATACCAATCTTGAGTTCGTGATGAACAACCAAGCTAGCCAATAAATAGGTAGACACACCAGACAACGCAATAATACCATGTACGGTGCACCAAATCCTAACCACATTCCGCTTCAAACGGTCGACGGATTGAACTGCTTGCCCTTCTCTTTGAGACGGCGCTTCAGTTGCTTGTAGTGAGTCTTCTCCAGCTCCTCTTCGTCCAACTTCAGTTCCACCACCTACAAAAAGTGTAGTGTAAGTACTGTGTGATGAAGTATGCTAGAGCAGGCGGCTACATATGATACCGTACTTTGTCAGTTGCTGCTTATGACAACGGTTTGAATTACTTGAAAGGGTATGCTACTACATACAATACCGTAGTAACCGAGGAGCTGCTTATAACCACAATTTGAATTTCATATGTACTACCGTAATCAGAAACGGCAATCTATGACACGGCATTTCAAATCTCTACAACACATAAACGCGCAACAACTGTAAATCGGGAAAGGGTTCCGACATGAAACAGTTCATACATTTCGAGCAGTGTCCGAACTTTTGTCATGTCCGAATAAGGATTTATGGGCTTTCTCCGGACATTTCTCTGGCCGAACCTCGTCCGATTTGCAGTATGGTACCACAAAATTACAACGCTTCTTGGGTACACACGCACCCGACTAGTGAGGAAGTGCTCTTCCATGATCTGTGGCGGCAGGCGGCGCAGTCGCTGCAGTATGGCCTGGAAGTCGGCGTGCTGCTTGATGTCGCGACGATTGCCCAGGCCGTAGCGGAAGAGAACGATCGCCACCTTGAATAGCACCTTGACGCCTGCGAAACGAGACGACTCGAGAGCTAGCTACTACAGCAATGCAAAGGTGCGAGCACTTCCAAATATCGACTGAAATGTCTGGAGCCAATATTCGCCTTAGTGCGCCCTTCAACCCGTTACTACTGCCGTGACTCACTGCGCACCTTCGCAGAAAAACATGTCCCAGACGCGCAGCACCGAGCTCCAGGGTAGGGTGCGCGCGTAGGCGCACATGAACCACTCGACCATGTAGAGAACGGGGTCCACGCTGTGCTTCTTCTGAATATTGTACACGATGTAGGTGAGGTAGGCTATGCGATTGCATATTTAGCGTCCATCGTACCAGGTGGTTGTAACTGAGGCGCGACTTCTCCTTCAGAAGACGGTAGAGGATCTCGCCGTCCAGTTGGACCGCTTCCTGCAACCGTATTGCGGTCGATCGAACGAAGCGCCAGGGTGCGAAAACCTGCGCTGCCGTTGCTGCCGCATAGTACGCGCAAATGCGCAGCGTCCGCACTCGCGCGCCTTTCCTTCAGAGGCATTTCCCAGTACTACCCAACCACCCACCAATCCGGGACTGTAGTACCCGGGGAGGTACTTGTGGCAGATCTGGACGAAGACGAAGAAGGCATCCTTCAGGGGCATGTGCATGAGTAGGGTGGCTGCGATGGGCGCCTGACCCTGACAGTAGCCCTCCTCGGGGTGAAGCACCGTGTACGCCTTCAGAAGGCGGAAGAGGTCCTCGCGACTGGAGGGAAGAAAGGAAGCAAGTTGGAAGCGCACACGCAAGACGCCATTCTCAGCTCATCGCAGTACCCTATTTTTCCGTATGACCCCTGGCGTGAGAAGAGCTCGTGCTCGGGAAACTGCCTGTGAAGATCCTTCTCGATGTCGTCCACCCAGCGGGGAGAGCCGGGATTGGCGTCCAGTTGCTGCAACGCGAACGCCTACGCACTGCAGGAACAACGACGACGATTCCGACGACGGCCGCGATCAAGACTAAGTGCGTACGACAACAACAACTACTACTACGGCGACGACTATAACACCACACTCTACCTCGAAGACGCCCCTGGTCCTGGGGTCCTCCATGTGGTAGGCGGCGCCCGAGAGGTACTTCCAGGCGCGGCCGCGCAGCGAGGGCGGCACTCCCTTCCGACAGCGGTCGCGAACCTTGTCGAATCGGCGGTTCATGTAGTGGGGCCAGTTGTCGAACATCTCCAGCCACTTGCGTTCCCGACGGCGCAGCACCTCCACGGGAAGCCTGCAAGCAATGACGGCAGCAATTCTAACGCGCGCTGCTCGACAACCAACTAGCTACAAAGCTAGCACCTAACAAAACACTGGACACAACTGCACACACAATACACCTCAAACAAGAATACCCTAAACTCACGCTTCCACGGGTCCGTCGCCGGCGCTCGTCATCGGCGACGAGAGGTAGAAGCCGAAGCGGTCCGTCTCCGACGGCGGCTGGCCTCCGAACTGCTCATCGTCGTCGTCGTCATCGTTGGCAGCGTCGTAGATTCTTCCACTGTCGAAGTGCTGCTGACGCGCCGTCGCCAACGAGGACGAGGAGCGACTGTCGCCTTTGTCGACGGGTCTGATGCGCACGTCGCAGCTATAGGACTGCGCCATGAAAGTGGTAGTTGTGGCACCGCCGCCGCCGGAAGTGGAAGCGGGCGGCCAGCGCTCGTCCATCGACACGACAGACGCTTCCATAGTCGCTGTGTCTGTAGTTTGGCGGCCACGCAGTTCACCAAATTAGGCGGCCTGCCGATTGGTGACGACTTTGAATTCGTTTGCAACTGTCGCAGTCAAAACGAAACGTAGTTACGTTGTGGCTTTACCCTTCACCAAACACCAATCTGAGGTCAACTGCAATCGCCTCTCATAAACAGATTTATTGTCGGTAAGAAGTCGAGACGCAAGCGCAAGAGCACTCGATTAGAACAGACGACTACGGTACCTGCTAATAACCAACTTGTGAAAGCGAACGGCGCATGGAGTAGGTACACGCATAGTGTCTAAGGCAACGACGTCGATTCAGAGACCACAGAGGAGGGAGAGAAGAGAAGCGAACGATACGCGCGACTGAGAAACTTCGACACAGCGATTGGGAACTAACAACAGTCGTTGGTCACTTCCGATGCGCAGTAGATACAAACTACCGTACGCAAACCACTGGGAAAGAGGGAGAGAACGAACAATAATCTGTCGTGGCGGCGAGGAGGCACGAAAGAAAGCTCCGAAGTGCCATCTCGGCGTGAGCAAGGAATTTGCAAAGTGCGCTTTCTACCAATTCTCTTCACGGCTCAACTCTGGCTGCCGGACCAAGAAGCGGCCGACTTGAGCGCTTCCAACTGTTCCCTTCCGAGCTTGAGCTTCTCCTGTGAAGTACAATCCGAGTGAGACTACAGTAACACTAACTGCAACAACGACTAAGAGATGCAAAATTAATGTACCTACTACCTTCATGTACAAAGCCTTCCACGTGATGCTACCGGGTGTCCCAAAAAAAGTGAACACTTTTTCTCCAGCCCGTAACTTGCGCTCATGTGAATCAATTTTAATGAAACTTTGCAGTCGCATGCCCTGATGTGTTGTTGATGAGCATGACAAATTGGAGCCAAATCGGTTCAGGATTGCTTGACTTGCATGCACTTAAGCCGGTCAGGCTCAAATCTCTTCGCGGCCAGCACGCAGTTCAAGCATTATGACATCTTTTCATGATTCGCTTCTGCAACTGTTTTCGACGCAAATAAATATGCGAAATGGATTAAAACATACTAAAGTACAACAGTTGTGTTGTTGGATGCTTTGAAAATGAAATCTGCCAAGTCTGGGATGATATTCCACAGGACGTGATTTCGGAGTGCATTCTTGGGAAGGAAAGATTTTGGCTTTCGCGCCAGGCTGAAGGCTGTTGTTAAGGTGAATATGGGGCATAACGATGCCAAATTTGACACACTTTGATTTGTTAACCCCCTGTGTTGGTCTGAGTTATTTTCGATTAATGTTTGTGGTCTTGAACCACGGGGATTGCTTGGATCAAGGTGGTTTTGCATGTCCCAGACTAGACCGACTGTAGCTATGCTTGTGTGAGGACTTCACAGATGTAATTTTGTGTATCGAAGAAGAAGACTATAATACATGTATGTGCAAAATTTGGTTGAGATCTGCTAACCTCGCAGCGAGTTATGAGCTGGAGAAAAAGTGTTCACTTTTTTTGGGACACCCGGTACAGTGATGTATGTTATACCGACGTGGTACCACTGCGCTTAACACTGTGTGTCAGACCAGTTCTAAGGTTTAAAGCAACAAGTTAAACAAAACTGCCAACAACCTATAGGACAATCTACTTCACTTCTGGCACTCTGAGCTGCGCGCTGGGCAAAAAAACTGTGCATATTTTGTCTTCATTATGTATGTAGTTCTGCGCTTCATAATGCACCATCATTATCAAGCATCGATAAGCTAAACTTTACAAATTGCGCTACCACCGTGGAAATTTGGCAAATTCGAAGAAAAACGCTTTACACTACCGCACCTCTATCTCCCTCTCGGAATCGAGCAGCGTGGCCAGACTCCTCATGTGGAACTGGAAGTCGGCCAGGGACTCGGCCGCCAGATGGTCCGTCAGCATGTCCTTCACGGCGTCCTCGCGACGCGTCAGGTTCGCCTGCAGGCAGTCGGCCTCCGCCAGCTGGTTGAGCAGACGCTGACGACGACTCTGCAGCGCCTTCTGGAACAGTGAGACATCGAAGAAAGCGAACACGGAGGTTCGGTGAGAAGGCGTAGAGTTAGAAGAGTTGACATCTACACAGCAGCTCACCCTGTCCTTCTCGGGCATGCCGGCGTTCTCGTCGATCGTGGCGCCCAGCCTCTCCAGCTGGTCGTCCAGACGTCGCCTCAGGCGCAAAACGCTGTCCGCCTCCTAAGCAAACAGGCACCCATAGTATGGATTTCATCCTCTTCTTCACTTTGCACAACAGACGGACCTTCATGTGGAACCGGAGTTTGTCGACTGCGCGGTCGTCGTCGCCCACGACGGAGCGCAGCGCCTCCACTACCGAATCTCCCACTTCCCGGTTCGACTGCATCTCCGCCTTGAGCGTCTGCTTCTCCTGCTCGAGCAGCTCCAGCTTATTGGCCAGACGCTCGATCAGCTCTTGCTAAACACCAGATGGGAAACGGTGCTTTGCGACTGCGCCCGAGCTTGGTGGAGAAGCTAGAAGCCACCCGTGCAGTTCTCAACTACCCATTTTCTCTCAGCATAGGTGTGACTGGAATTTCCAAAAATCGACCCCAAAATTGATCAAATTTTCGCGTGCAGTACTTCAGTAAGCATTTTTTAGCTTTATTACATTTAATGTATATTGAGCATTTTAGTAGTGTTTTAGTAAATTAGTACATTTAGTGCATTTTAGCACATTTTCGCCTAAAAGTTATCGAAATGAGGGGGTTCTGGCACTCTTTTACACTCTTTTCTCAGTTCTTTGGAAACGATCAAAAGCGCGATTCTTGTTCTTGATAATCCCAAATATCGACATACCCCCCCCCCCAGCCTCACGACCAATAAGCCTCCAATAAGCCCCACCCCACACACCCCCCACCTCCAGAAAATGGTGCCGAAGTTGAGTTGAAGCGAAGGGAGGCTTATCAGAGTATTTACGGTATGACTCTCACACCGACCTTCTCCTGCTCCAGCGTCGACAGATCCGTCGACTCGCCGCTGGACGTGGCGATCGACAGCTTCCGCGGTAGATTGGAGGCTATTGTGTCCTCCTTCTGCCGTTGCCGACTGTGGCGCACTGTGGCAACCGGCGCTTCCGGATCTACTGCCTTCGGCGGCGGGCTGACCGTCTTTTGAGCGTTGTTGATGTCGCCGATTCGTTCCGTTGACGACTCAGGAGGGTCGGAAATCGATGCGGGCCTTCCCAATGGGGACTGCCCTCTTAGATAGGATGGCTTCTTGGGCAACGGCGGCGGAGGGACGCCGGGCTTCCCATTATGGAGTGGCAAGCCGTTGATTCCAATGGGAGAGACTTCGACCATGGGCTTGCCCGCTGGAACAGGTGGCAGCCCATACGACGAGCTTAGACAAAACATCGCTCATAGGATGGAAAACGCACCGTGTGTCGTGGACGCGGAAGTGGAATGGAAGCCGTTCCTGCCGGGCGCCGGGTGCGAGGAGTGGATCCAGTTGGTGGACGGCGACTGGGTGCGCGAAGCGGCGCCGCCGCCGCCCACGGCCACTCTCGTGGGGCCGAAGACGCCGTTGAACATGCTGATCTTGTCGGAGACGCCCCAACTGGCGCTCGAAGGCGACTGCCGCTCCATCTCCTCTTCTTCTACTACTGGACGCGATCGCGGCGCTTCTTCGCCCGTCGTCGGAGTTCGACCCCTCTCGCTCGACCTGTGAAGTAGTTGCTTGACGCGCTCTAGCAGCCACGCGTACAAGTGTCGTCTACGGGCCACAAAAGAAGGGGATTGGGTTTCTTTCTGGAGAGACCAGTCAGCGAGACGCAATGGAACGCGAGGGTGACTAAGCGGGCGCGCGAACGCGGCCGCCTCTTGTTGCAAACGCAAACGGCGCGCGCTCGCGCTTTACACTCTAGCAGCTGGCGGCGGGAGCTGCAGCAGCGAACGAAATCACGAGAGGGATTAGCGAGCGCGCCAGAGAGACTGGACCAAACAAGATCTATCTAAGCCTCTCTCAGAGAGGGCGCGAGCGATACTCCTTTGTCCATCGCGCAGCCCGAGCTCTCGAATGGCGCGGCGGCGAAGAATGCGCGCGTTGCAGCACCCACAAAGTCTCTCTCTTCGTGCCCGTCGTTGCGCCGGCACCTATTCTCTTCTCTTCTTCGGCCAAACACACGGCGCGCCTACTAAAGGGGCGAGGGCACTATCGTCTTTGTGGGTCGTTCCACGGCGCACCGCGCTGAAACACGCGCGCGCCTCAATGGAACAGTTCAACGCTCGAAGGCGAACAGGGAGAGAAGGGAGACGCACGCTCGCGCTCGGCGGGGTACCTATCACGCACGCCGCGCTTGGCGAATTCAAAATTTCGAATCCGAAGCCCCTCCATCTCACCAGTAGAGGTGCTCGCCGCTCGGGCCTTCGTAACTGGGGGTGCTTCTCAAGAACTGCGTCCGCGTCGCATCAATGGCACCACTTGAGCATTCTCGCGCTTGCGGAGGCGAGGAGACGCGCGAGCGCGCGATCTCCACCAGGTTCGAGTAGACGGGATGATGACTGGACGTCTCCTCGGTGGCAGAGTTGCTCTTCTGGTGAATCACAGTCTTGGGCGGGCAAAGGGCGGCGGTTGGGGCAATTGTAGCACCGGAAGTGGGCGACGCGCCGTCGCCGCGTCCATTCCTACTGCCGCCGACGCCGCCTTCGGCGCTCTGACGACGAGCCAATGAGTCGACGGTCAAGCGCTCCTCCTGAACAGAAAGGCGGAAAAGTAAGGTAAGCACACTTGCAGGGTCACTGGTTTGCACTGGCAAAGTGGCAAGAAATACAATACAACTTCTGCTGGCTTCCCTTTCCATAACCGCCTACCGTACCACGTGTGAATTTCTTCATGTTGGCGGGCGAAGTGCATTGTGTTAGAGACAGTAAGGTAAGGCAAGGACCTGAGATATGAAGTCACAAGTCAATCGACAACTTCACAATCACAGGTGCGCCATCAATCTTCTCCTACGCAACCAATCTAAAACCAATAGAACGGCACACAAAGTGAACTCGTCTCCTCTCCACCAGACACCAAACGCACCGTTTCAACCGCAACGCCGACTGGCGATGTCGTCGACGTGGACGTTGCAGCTCCCGGCGGCGAATCCGGCAGCCGTTGTTGGGTCGTCAGCTGCGGGGTGGAGTGCGACCACTGGGAGCTCTGCGCAGCCAGATGGGCGCGCTCGCCCAGCGACGACTCGAGCACCCGTTTGCGCTCGTTGATCTTCTTGTAGCGCTCCAAGAGGTACTTCGAGGCCTCCCGATTGGCCGCGATGGAGCGCTGACGTTGTAGCAGCAAGTCCTCCTCTTCGTTGGCCGCCGACTGCGCCCCCGCCGGTGACATCGACATTGCCAATCGCTTTTCGTTTTCCGTCCGCAAAAGAGTATTCCAGCGGAAGGGAGCCCTTGGAGTCTCGGGTCAGCCAGCAATAATAACGCAGCAAGCAGGAGAATAGCGAGCGAAGTAGGTAGTGACTCGACACTTCTGCAGTCACGAGCTCACGACGGCGACCGCATTCCATCGGTCCTTATCACCTTCATCGTGCCACTTAGCGGCCCATTCACGCAACGGCGCGACGCCTGCGCGCGACCAGCTGTGCCGAACCGAACTTCTCGACTTCGCGTCCGTCCGCCGAAACCCATGCGTGAAATAATGCTGAAAATGCGCCGAATCGCTGACTTCTGGACCGCTGTTCAGTTTGAAGACTGAATACAGACACCTAATTACCGCGCGGAAGGCGCAAATAGCCGAATGTTTTGTGACAAAGTGGTGTCAGTTGCAGACCTGGAGGCGCAATCATCCTCTTCTTTTCAAGAAACTTTGGAATAGACGCAACACGCACACAGACGGACGACGATGGATGGTGGTACATATAAACACCGCCAATAGTACGAATGACCAACATCCAAAGTCACGAACCATTTTGCCCGAGTAGGAACAATCGAAATAGTCTATCTTGTTACCTCTGAAGCATCTTATCTGAACACCTACAACATCTGAAATGTCTAACGACTTCACCAGCGCAGATTTGTCATGAGGCGCAACAATTGAACTGGCCCTCCCGCGCGAGATTACCTACAGTTGGACCGCTTCAACACAGTGCAACACACGGCAGACTTAGCGACAATCTAGCAGCAAGTGACCACCTCAAGACTCCCTAAAGTCAGTTCGCTACCTACCTACGTCAGTCCTCTTGCCGAATGCTGCCGACCATTCCCCTTCCCCACTCGAGGCAGCTTCCCCAAAAGGTCTTCCTTCGGCAGCGCTTGCCCATGCGCAACTCGAAGCAGGGCGTCTTGAAGAGGTCAAAGAAGTAGGTGCCCGTGACCTGCGCCGTCCCTGTGCCCGCCTTCTCGAGGCAGCGCTTGAACCTGCCAACGGGTGGAGTGTGCACGAGACTAGCTAGACGATTGGAAACGGAGCGCTCTATCCAACAAGCGATTTCTTTGAGCTCAAGTATTCACTGCAGCATTGGGTATGTATTGGGTACGTGGGTACCTATGTACCTACCTGCCAACTTTCGAGAACCTCTAGCGACAACAATCTTTCCTCGTTATGGGATAGAGTGAGAGCCACTACCTGCGCTGAAATCTGGCCGTCCTTCTGCACGTACCTATCGTCGCATCTGCAGCTCGAGATGGTGTAGGGCCTGTGGTTGTAGAGGCCGAATCGCTCGCTCTTGCCGGCGATGAAGTAGGGGCACATGTCATGTCTTCGGCAGCACATGTCCGTCTTCACTGCTGAGCCCAGTTGCATCGCGTCTTCGGCCCAAGTGCCACGGCCGCACCACAGGGTGCCGTAGACGTACGCTTGACTGCAGTGGCACAGGTACAGAAGCGCCAGACAGGCGCAGACGCCGACCAATCCTGGCTTCATTCTCTGGTGACGGAAGCGATTTCTGCAAGCTATACGAGTTCCTGTTGTTGTTGCTGCGCTTCGAGAATAGCTACACGCGCATCCTCGTTTGTTGTCTCTTTGAACGGCGGAAGGGAGGTGGCAACTAGCAAACAAGGGAAGCGGTTTGTTTAGGCGGCTTACTTATCTTCTTTTCCAGAGTGCGATAGTACACACTCGAGTGCTAAGAGGTGTTCGCGTCGGCTCCGGTGCCAGACGGGGCAGCTGGCGTGGCTTTCCGAGAGGACGACTGCGCAGAGCAAAACATAGCGGAAAGTCGCAACGCTTCGCTCGGGAACGCACGCACCGGTTATGTAGCGCCACCTAAGAGAAATGGCCTGATCTGACAGCTGGCGCGAAATCAGACGGAATTTTGCGAGCTCTATCGCCGACAAGAAGGTCATTTAGACGGCGTTTAGTGCCAAGTGTCTGGGTGCGAGCGCCGTAAAAACTCCGCGCGTAGCATTTCGCTGATTACCACACATTACCACACGAGATACAAACTTGGGTTGGCACGTACCGGCCAAAACGAAAGACTACACTTGCCGTGCGTGTGAAAATGAGCGAATGACACATGAGTCAGACTCAGAAGTACTCAGTTCGCAGCTGCGGGCGGGGATCTCGAGCTGCTGTCGTCGCGTTACGAGGCTGGCAGGCAGATGGTGTCATGTTGCGGTTGTTTGTGTCAATTCCCATAATTGACACCTGGTGGGTTTCACAACCGGCAGGTACCGTAAGAACACTCCAATTATCGCGTGACGCGCATACTCCCTTGCCCCCAGTTCATCGGTCGGCTGCCGAACGGCGAGGCAAAGGGGGTGAGTATTGAAGGTTTTACGGTAAGCTAGTGGCAAGCTTATGTAGGCGTGAATTGACAGTACTGGAAGTCGAACATGTGCATGTCATTGGCCTACGTGTATGTATGTACCTACTACATATACGTGCAGTTGTACTTGTGATTGTGCTTAGATGGGACGGACATTTCGCAGACATTCGTCTATCTTCGGCGGTGACTTTACCCGCCAGCCAACGTCATCGCTTCCTCCGCCTTCCCTCCGAATATTGACATGACATTTCGACTGCGTACAACTTGAGCAGGTCTGCCATAGAATTCTGTGCGAAGTGCGCTATTTCGGCTCTGCCAACTGAGCACGACAACTAAAGGTTGTGTGAGGGGACCCTGGTGCCAAGCGGAATTGGAAATACGGAATTGGAATTGGGCATAAGGCATAAGCAGATGAGACCTCAGAGGTTGAAATGGTCTCGAAATGCGGCAGGACGGTAACAGCAATAGCGACCACACAGCGATGACGCAAGCGAGCGGAGAAGCGTGGAGCGGAAAGAGATCACGAAATCATGAGTATCACTGGTGTCGCGTCTACTTCTTCTTACCGCCCTACTTGTTCAGTCGACGTCGATTTCCCAAAGGTCGCGCAGCGTGAAGCCGTCCTTCAGCTTCTCGATCGCCACGCCCAGTTCCTCCGAGTAGACGGGGCCCCGTTCTTCGCTCGCCTTTCCTCCGTCGGCGAAGTAGGCCTAGAAAGCCACGGTGGTTGTACCGAAGTCGCACAGAAGAAGCGCAGAGGTCGACCGCGAACGCGTCCGGCCGAGTGGCGGAGTTGTCGATCTCCACGTCGTCGACCGGCAGCTCCGTCGTCGTGAAGGTCGGCGACGCCTGAAAGGGAGTCATGACTCGGCGCCCATTCTGGTTGAGTTCTGCTCCACAGAAACCACTTTTCGAAGCCTACCGATCTCTCCTTGACGTACTGGACGCCAAAGGAGGGCTTCTTCATGTATGCGCGCCAGAAGCTTTGAATCTCCTTGGCCGCTTGCGGCAGACGCTCCGCAGGGTCCACGCGGAATCCCAGGGTGTACTCGCCACTCTGGAAGCATCAGTAAATGGTGAGATGCGCCTTGCGCACTCTGCCGATACATACATACGTACAAGACGCGTCGCAAGCGGCAGCAGACCTGAATCGACGTCTCTAGCACGAGCGCCATGCCGAACTTCGACTCTCGCATGCGGCAGGCGCGCTGGAACACGGCTGTCAGGATATCGCACAACGCAAAGTAGAGTCACATCCCACTCACCAATTGTAGGTAGGGTATGCTAACGTTGAAGAGAGAGTTCATGGCGGCGAACCAAACGACTCGGACGTTGGTGAGAATGAAGAAGCCAAGGTTACCCTGAGAATCATATGGGTGCATAGCATCAACAATGCCGTCGTCGTCGTCGTCGTCGTCGCCGCCGTCGTCGTCGTCGTCGTCGTCGTCGCCGCCGTCGTCGTCGTCGTCGCCGCCGTCGTCGTCGTCGTCGTCATACCGTGTCCGAGCTGAGGTTCCAGACTCCCTCAATTTTGCTGTACTGCTCCTCGAGCGGCAGAAGCTTCAGAGAGTTGTCTTCCTCGTCGATGATGGCGCTGCGCATCTTCAGCTCGCGGTACATCTTGGTCGTCTCGTAGGCCCTAGAAGTTGATTGCCGTCAGCGTCGATCGACTCAAAACATCGGTTGAATGTCGCACCGATGCATGGCGATGACGGTGGTGAAGAGGCGCGTCTGGCTGGGGTTCAGGCAGGTGAAGATGAACTCGAAGCGCGTCGTCGGCGTCTTCGCCATCAAATAGAGCGCCTCCGTTTGGCCGCGCAGCTTCTGTATAATAGTAGCTGCGTGCGATAACGTTGTTACAGTAGTCTGTCGTTGTTTGTACCCACCGAGTTGGCCGTTCGAGTCGTCACACCGCTGATCGAATTGTAGCCGATCGCTGAAAGCAGTGTTGCGAGTGCAGCAGTGGAATCACGTATATGTAGCCAATCTCTTTTGCACCCACTCACATAGGTTGATCCGAGGCATGTTCGTCGCGTGCCACACAATTCGCAAGTTGGTGATGCGCAGAACCCCTGCAGAAAGCGTGAGAGTAGCAGACGCTGCTCCGATCGATCTTCCGTTTTACATTAACCGTCGCAGGTACGTACCTTTGTCGCCGTTGTTTCCCTTGGTGTCCTCGACATTGTCGATCTTCTCGATCAGAACCTCGCCCGGCCGACAACGGAGCTGCCTGAGGCGACAGAAGTCGGTCAGTAAGTTGCCTACGACCCCACATATGCGAACTTCCTCTACAGACGACCAACTGCGCGTCTAGATCGAAGCGGATGTCGCGGTCCTGCCAGATGACGTCGTACTCGATCTTCTGCCTCTTCTTGCTAGACATGGCAGTGGGAAGCGAAACTTTGTGGTTGTTGCTGCCCTTCTGTGGCGAGACAAATGGTAGGCCGACCGCTACCGCTACCTACAGGCGCCGCCCGCTAACATGCGGCTCTGCTGCTACCATGGCAACCAGACCAGACAAGACCTAGTCGAAGATAGCAAGGCCGCTCTTAGACTACCTCTTCGCTCGTGCACTGTCGCCCGTATGCTTCCACACGCTTCTCCAGCCGTACTTCTCATCAACTCATCGCGCTCAACAATCCAACGACTTCAAGACGGGTAATCAATCACTAGCAACAGCAACGAGCACTCGTTTCTTCCACCAGGCGGCCTAAGAACCAACGGTGATACAAAACGAAGCGAATGACAGTTCAGAATCGTGGAAGCTCCGCATTAGTCGCCGAAGAGGTCCATTCCGAAGTCCTCCTCGTCCGACTCCTCCTCCTCTTCCTGCTTCTTCTCCTCTGAAAGGTGGACAAGCATCGAAGCAACTTTAGGGAGATACGTCGACTCGAAACGGTTATGAAGTCTGAGGAATAGGCAAGCACGCGTTCTCGCCCGGCCAATTGTAACAACAATACCGTAGCCTTCATACGGAACGCACTAGCTACGCTCCATCAAAGTAGGTCGAACAACTGCTAAAATTGGAACGGACTCACATACCCTTCTTCTCCTCAGCCGCTGCGGGAGCGCCGCCGCCGCCTCCTCCACCGGCCGGAGCGGATCCCGCGACCACGGGAGCGCCCGAAGGGACGGAGGCCAGGCTCTCCTTGCCTGAAGTCAGAAGTGAGACGCAAAGAAGTTTGGACTGGGCGCACAAGGGCAGAACAAGAATTGATCCGCAGTGGGCAGATCACACGGGTCAAGACGGTTGTGTCGTGATGATGAACAGAGCAGGACGACGTCAGATGGATCCGACAGTACAGCTTCACGGCGGTCAGTCACAGTGACACAGAGCAGGACCTTGATATCATCGCTGCGTGATCGGCCAACCGATCAACCGGATCTCATGTCATGTCAAACTTCTAGCGGATCGCGACGCTCGATGAACCGTCTGACACTGTTTCTGTTCCGTCCGTCATCAGCACCATGACTATGTTCGCGTCTCGACGAGTGTCAGACCACGCATAAAGAACTGGAATCTATGGCTACGACGCACGATAGGTCGGTTGATCCGCTTCCATTTGATCAACACACAAATCAATGGCGCCACTCAATCGAATCGCATCAAAGACTGCGGGGTAGAGAGAGAAAGCAAAGCAAGCGACCGGTGGCGATCAGCTGCTCGATGGACTTGCCGGCCAGCAGCCCGATGACCCTGGAGGCGGCCTCGTCGTCGCAGTCGATGCCCACCGATCCCAAGATCTTCTCCAAATCGGCCTTCGTCGGCTGCTCCACGCCGCCCATCACCGACAGCATGTAGGCCGCCACGTAGCGCATCCTCTACAGTTATGCTACTGCTCGAGTCGCTTGTCGCAAAATAGGTAGGTGCAGGATCAACCTTTCACTTAGTATCGACGTGATACGACGGCTAGACACCTCAACTCCCTTGCAGAGGAAAGCATACGTAGGCACGGTGGCGTTTCAGCACAAGACACACAGTCACACATATTCACGCAACACGCTTGCTTCAATACGCCACCACAAAATACATACGTGCCCCATCCAAGAGACCTAATCGCGCGGCCAATCCGTCAACGGAACTTGTCGATAGACTGTTTGGATTGAACAAAGCTTTGTTATACTTACATTTATTATACTGGTCCGCCCCATTCGTCTGGCGATTGGATTTCGGTACTATGGCACTGTGTCGGTTTGGTCCAGAAGAAACTTTGAACTCTAAAAGCTGTCACATCGACCATTCCGCACAGCTAGAACGCCGTCGCAAGGAGAAGGAGACCAGTGCGCCATCGCGAGTGAACAAAGCTTTGCTAACCATCAATTATACCCACTTACGTTTGTGTCGGTTACATTGGCAAATGTCTCGCGATCTAATTAGTAAATTCTTGTCCGAGTTATGTAGTGGTGCAAATACGAGAGACGAGACACCAATTCGAGGCGGCGGCGCTTCTTCTACAGTGGGCGGCAGCATACGCGACGGAGAGCGACGGCGGCGACAGAGAGCGGCGATCATAACTTGCCATAATTATCACTTTGTATCACAGCTTGTATGTATACTTCCATCATCAGCCGGGGGTATCACTCCTTCGGGCGGCGGAAGGAGGAGGCCGGCTGGGGCGGCATTGAGCTGTCGTCGTCGGCGGTGTCGGTGTCGGCGTAGGAGATGGAGCGACCGGCTCGCCCGCGGCCCACTCCAAGCTCTTGTCTGGCGCGTTGGAAGAAGGGGTGGTCGCAGGCTTCGGTGGCGGTGGCGCGCTCTGTCGGGGCGTAGACGATCAGGTGGTCGAAGAGCAGCTGGCGCTCGGCCGCCGACGAGTTGGCCAGACGGAAGGGAACCACCATTGCCTTCTTCTCGTGGGTGGGCGCCCGTCTCGACGCGTAGGCGGCGATGAAGACCTGACGGGGATTCTTCAGCAGTCGGTAGTATCGGTCGTTGCCCCGAAGCATTCTTTCCATCTGGTGCCTGGTCGGAGCTCCCAGGAAGCTGACGATCTCGTGGAACTGGTCGTCGTTGGATCTGCCGGGGAGCAGGACATGCCCCCCTCGGCTCAGCTCGGCGAGGACGCAACCGGCCGCCCAGATGTCGACCTCGACGTCGTAGTACTCGGTGCCGAGGCACAGCTCGGGAGCGCGGTAGAAGCGGGTGACTTGGTAGGCCGCATTCCGCTCCGCCGGCACGTGCATCTTCTTGGCGCTTCCGAAGTCGGCGATCTTCAGTCGGCGGCCATCGGCGCTCAGCAGCAGGTTTTGCGGCTTGACGTCGCGATGGCAGATCCTTCGTCGGTGGAGGTAGGCGAGGCCGTGGAGCAGCTGGAACGAGTAGAGCTCGACCTCGCGCCGGCTCAGCGCCTCCTCTTCTCTTCGTCGGGCCTTGTCCATTCTGTCGCCGAGGGATCGGGCCATGTAGTCGAAGACCTTGCTCCGGCAGAGCCGCCCTTCCACTCGTCGCTCGCTGACGTAGCGCAGCCGGATGATGTTGTCGTGGCAGAACTGGCGCAGCATTTCCACCTCGCCGTCTTCACTGAGGCTGCTGTACCGACGGCGGCGATCCCTTGCCGGCCAGCACTTCTTCACGGCCACCTCTTCCTCGGGCGCCCATCGGCCGTCGCGCTGCCGCCGCTGCAGCCTGGCTCGGTAGACGTTGCCGAAGGCGCCGTAGCCGATCATGTCTTCGCCGGAGAAGCGGAGGGTCGCGGGACGAAGACTCTGCGGGGGACGGCGCACCTCCCAGCCCTCCTCCTGCCTCCAGCCGCTCTCTTCTTGTCGCCTTCTCTGCGGCTCCTCTTGGCTGCTGCTGCCGCCGCCTCTCGCCCTCCTACTGGCACCTTCCGGCCGCTGGAACTGCTGTCTCGACATTCTATCTTCGGTCTTCTAGTTTCTTTGGCAGTTAGCTTCTGAGAAGTCTTAGTGTTTGTGCAAATAAATAAACCTAGTAGCATCACTTGAATCCCACGGCAAAAGTTGTTGCCATATGTACCTCGTCGAAACATACATGGAATTTGGCGCGCAGCAATTGTCCACGTTGAGGGCGTACAACTTGGTCTATCTATGCACTTATGTACCTACTAAGTAGAGCTACAGTACGTACTGTACCTCACGCATGACAATCCTTACACACTTACATGACAGTGCCTTGCCTTCGAATCTTGTCTAAGGCACTTGCGCCGAGGCACTCAACCTCATGCTTAGACAGAAGAAGGAGTGAGGGCTGAGTACGCTAGTCAGTCGCTATTTCGAGAGATACGCCGTTGCAGGGTTGCTCATAGCTATTGTGTGCGCCGTTCTCTGCACGGTTCAATCTCACTGTTCCCACGTTCGAACTGACGAAGCGCAGCCAGCAGACGAACGTACAACAACACCGGTTGAGCCATCGCTTGTACAGTCTACTTTCTGAATCGGCGGAACAAAGGGTGGCGCTCATTCTTCGCCTTCTCCACCTGCACGTAGGTGGCCGACTTGGCGCCGCTGGCGCTCGCCATGGGCGTCTCGCGACGAATCATCTGCAAGGGAGCTACTTCGCCTACCGTACTACCAGCGCGAGATTCGAAGGGTCGCGGGCGCGCGCGCACCTTGGCGATGTCGCCGCTGCGTCCGTAGGAGGAGTCGTAGATCTCCTCCTTGATCTCCTCCTCCAGGGCGTCCGCGTCCGTCGCCTGCGATGGAGCACTCACTTGCAACGCTGCTTCTGCGCACTGCACTTGTAGCACTACAGCAGTGGTGAGAAGGACCCCACCTGGAGCACTTGAGCCAGAAGGTTGCGCTGCGCCTCGCGACTGTTCATGACCAGCTGCTGGTCGTCCTCGTCCATACCCGCGATGTTGGTCACCACCTTGTAGGCGTAGCCCTGCAGTCGACAATCATACTAAGGCTACTGTAATAATTCGCTTCGAATATGGCTTCTCTGATTCCCGTTTTCGTTCGCCACGCGGCTCCTGTTTGATGTGGCAACTCAAGCAAAAAGATCAACGAGATGCCCGAGCTTTTACGAGCTGAGTTGAGCGCAAAATCTCACTTTTCGTCTATCGATATCGCTTTGCAATACGTTGTTTCAACAGCACTGTGCGGCCGATTGGCGGCTGCACCACTCTAAGTAAGCTTCCTATCTGCGCTACTATTACAGGACTACTGTAGTGGACACATCCGCTTACCTGATTGACCAGGAAGCGCTGGCGACGGCGCGAGTAGCTCATCTCAATGGTGTCCTGCGACACGAGAGAGTAGAAGAAAGCGTTGAACTGCTCGGAGCTTCCCTTCTTCGCGCGGAGGATGCGGCCCAACCTGCGAGCGCGCGCGCGGTCGAAGCGTCGATTCGGCCAAACGGGATGGAAGCGTCTCACCGCTGTGCCTCCTGCCGTCTGGAGCCTCCGTGCGCCGAGATTTGAATGAGAACGTTCGCCTCGGGCAGATCGAAGGAGGTATCGGCCACCTGAATGCGCCCCCATTTGTACTCGCAGCAGAGTAACGAGCGCAGGCGCCAGTCACTCTGTACCTTGGAGACGAAGATGGTGTTGACCTTGGGATTGAACTGGAAGTTCTGGAGGATTTGCATGCGCTCGTTCTGCGACGTCTCTCCGAAGAGGAAGGGCTTCTGGAAGGCGACCGCGTACTTGCGCAGGGCGAACACGTTGTCCGAGAAGACGATGATCTGAAGTGGAGGAACGGGCGCGTGGGCAGATTGTGTGGAACAGCCATTCGCTTGGCGCGCCTTGTCGTTCCTCCTCTCGTGGAAGCGTATGAGGAACTCGCAGGTGCGGAACTTGTGCGGATTCATGACGGCCAGAAGCAGCTTCTGACTGATCTTCGCCGTCAGATAGTAGGCGAAGAACTCCCCCGCCATCGGACACCACACCTGAGAGGAGAGGATGGACGGGATACGGTACTCGATTGAAGCGTGGACACACGCGTCCATTCAGACAATTGCATCAATAAACATGAGTTACCAACACTACGCCGCACGAAACACCCAGTTTTGTGTACCCTACTCAGGTCGCCCCAAGATTCATGACGTAACTAGCTATCAGAAACACATACATAGTTAGACTGTCACAAAGTTTCAAGCCAATTGCTGCTGCTGTGTGGTCTCAAAACTAGGCATGCCTCACCACGTCGCTCGCCTACATTACTTCAACATTAGAGTGACTTCCGAGCGCAAAGCGCAGCGCAGTGCGCCGTCTCCTCACCTCAGCGCACTGGACCTTGGCGATGTAGCCGGCCTTCTGAAGTTCCATCCAGTTGGCCTCGTAGAGTTTGGGTCCGATGAGGAAGTTCAGGTCGGTGATCTTGTCGTCTTCGCGCACCAACGTGGCCGTCAGACCCAGCTTGCAGTGGGCCTGCACCATCGTCAGCACACGACGGAACATCTTGGCCGGGATCGTGTGCACCTCTGAGCGAATGAATGCAGTTGACAGCGCACACTGCTACACGCATCGAACAGAGAGTGCTCCGGTGGCGCATCCGAATCCGACAGCAGCCGATACTGGCGCCTGGTGGTACCTACGCAGCCGTGGCGCTTTTTCTGGTCCTTCGGACGAGCGCGCGCATAAGTTCACAGTGGCGCCCACCGTCCAGCAGCATGAGTCCCCACTCCTGTTCCTGGAGCCACTTCATCATCTCCTCCGCCGCGTACGACCTCTTGCCCGTGTAGGCGATCATGGAGTAGGTGCTGACGCACACCTGACGACGAGCATGAATCGGAAGCACTGGAAGGAACCGTCGAGTGTCACAACTGCGGCAACGCACCACTGGAAGCTTGGCTTTGTTGCCGGAGGGGACGGGGTCGCGCGCCTCGCGCGTGAAGCGCACCAGCTTGCTGTCCTCAATAGTCGACCACAGCTGCAGAAAGAAGAAAGCGGGCATGTCGATGTGCGCATGTACATGCTACTACTACTATCCCATAACGCAAAGCGCAACCTTGAACTGGGCGCGCCACTGCTCCACGGAGACGTTGGAGGTGCAGAGGACGAGACAGCGCTTGTTGACCGTCGTCGCCGCCGTCACTCCCACCAGCGTCTTGCCTGAGAACCAATCACTGAGACGGGTACAACTTCCTACAGAGACGACGCAGTGGAGTGTCTGCTATCGTACCAGCTCCACAAGGAAGGACGATGACGCCAGAGCGGGCGCGACTGTTGCCGAACATCTTCCGCAGAGACTTCTCCTGGTAGGGCCTGCAAGCAAGCGCAAGCGTGTGCTTCCCTTGCGGACACAACTGATCCACTGAGCCGTTCTTATCATAGGTAGCTAACATATGGACGCGCGCATCTTGCGTAGTAAATATAATACACATTGGCCTACACGGATAGGCCAAAGATCACCTCAGCACAGTGGCCGGTTTCAGATCCATTCCAATGTTGGGGTTGAGAGTGTCGTTGCGGAAGTCGTACTCCGCCAGAAGGGGGTACTCGAGCTCGATGCAGCGCTTCTGCAGCGTCTCGATCGACGTCTGGCTGACCTGCCAATGAAGTAGGTACTGTCTTTCTCTGCAAATCCAGAAGCGCAAATTTCTGTCTAGAACCTCAAACGTGAGTATCTGCAGATTCCTAATGGCGGCGGCGTCCTCGTCGTCTTCGTCCTTGTCCAGTTTGGCGTAGTAGGAGCCGATGTCGTCCGGTACCGCCGCTGCGCCGTCGGCGGAACCGTTTTCCGCCGTCGACGACGACTCGCCGCCGTCAGCGGAAGCTCCAGCAACTGAGGAAACGCCGGCGATCTCCACCTTCGCTGAGCCTTCCGCATCACCCTGTGAAAGTACCTCGTTTGTGCCGAGCGCGTCCACTGTAACTGCGCTTCTAGTGCGCCGGATCCAACCTGTTCTGTCACGAGGGCCGTCTCCTTGTCTCCCAAGAGGCAGGACTGAACGACGGCGTCCTTCAGCAGCTTCTGTATGACGTCGCTGTGGCGCGACTCCACGAAGTAGCGGTTGTGCTTCAGCACCAACTTCACCTTCCCGTAGCTGACCGTGCAGATCTGCGCATGGATGGAAGCGCCAGAAGTAAGCAAGAGTGCGTGAAAAGCGCCACTTTTGAGTTTGCGGCTCAGTGCGAAGTCCACACAGCAGCGCAAAAACCTTGATGAAGTCGACGATTCCTTGGGGCAGAGTCGTCTTCGACAGCCGTTCCAGGTACTCGATAATGTCGGCCGTCTGCAGACCGACGGAGACGGCCGCGTAGAGCGAGTAGGCCGTCAGCTGATACTCGTGAATGTGCTCCGGACGACAGATGGGCTGAGAATAGGAGAGAGAATTGGCTTCTTTTCGCTCAGCCACTGCATATGGCCAGAAAGCTACCTCAGCGATGGCGATGAGGAAGTCGTGCGCGTGTCGATAGACGGGCGAGAAGGACTCGAGAAAGATGTGGCCGTCGGGGGCCACCCACAGCGCCCGCGAGGCGTGGTCGCTCTTCAACTTCATCTCGCCTCTGAGAGAAGCGCCAAAGTACATATGTAGGCCGTTGAAATCGAGCGAAAAGCTGCCAAAGACAAGACCGATAGTCCTTCGCGCCGAACTCGTCGTACTTGACCCCTTTGGCTTCGGATTTCCCGTCTGTCAGACTCTGGCTTGCGGCAAGAGGTACCACTGAAGCGAACGACCGGTGAGTGAAACTTCGAGACTATTCTACCTTCTTGTGCACATTACACGGCTGCTACAATCCTACTCGAGTTCTTCTGCGAAGTGGAAGCCTCGTCCTCTTCCTCCTCCAGCCACTGGTCGAAGTTGTCCGCCTCTTTGCTGTCGTACTTGGCGTCGTACTCGCGCCACTGCTTGGCGGAGCTTCTACCGCGCTTCGAGAACGGCCACTTGCGTTTCTTCTTCGGCGGGGGATCCATTCTGGCGCACACACAGGAAGCGACAGCAACGAAATCCTTCGATCGCTACTTCAGGTCCGCAGCGAACAAAGTGCGAAATCGAATAGAATGTGCGGCTTTACGGTAAAAAGCGCCGCGTATTTCCTGCTCTATCCGTCGAGGACCGGATAGAGTTCGAATTCTCCGCAGAGACTGTGCGAAGTTAGCCTTCACATTTCGTGTCGCACAACTCGGGAGTGGAAACAAGGATTCTATTGCTCGACCACACAGGCACTGAGTTGCACTGCATGCACAGTCACACTTGGAGGGAATCAGCACGTAGCAAACTGTAAAACGGATGCATGTACAGATCTCCACCAAACGTCGCCAGCCTCCGAACAAACAGAACCAGAAATCGAAAACTATCGAAACGAGAACACTTCTTGGTGACAATTGCAGTGATTCGCTTGACTGGCTACATGTAGACCATCGGTTTCATCATGGGGTTCATCATCATCGCTGCAAAGATAAGAAACAGTTGGCTTGAGATTAGCGGATGAGAACGGCCCAAACAGCCAACAGCGAAATGACCTCGCGTAATTAGAGACCCAGTTCCAGTGCAAAATCACGCTTCATTTCATCCAATTGAGGAAGCACTCTGCTACTCCTTCCTTACCCACCCACAGTACACGACAGAAAACGGGAACTCACGCGGCTGCTGCATGACGGGCGGGGCGTTGTTGACGACGACGGTGGGAGAGGGGGCGGCGACCATGTAGGCGGGCCGGCAGCAACTGGGACAGAGGCACCAGCACCACTCGGGCAGGTGGCAGCAGCAGGCGAAGACGCAGAAGCCGCACAGGCAGCAGCCCAGGACGCAGAGCAGCACCAGCAGACTGCAAAGGAGGAGGGGAAATGGATGGAAGCACTAGTCGCAAACGGAAGACTGCGCCGTCTCGAATCGACTTACACGGTGACGAGAACGGGAAGTTCCATGCCCATGGCTGCAGCAGAGGAGCTCGGCTATTGCCTTCGTTCCGTACTAGAACCCGGTGGTAGCTAGTCTGTTTCTGGCAAGTTATCTCGTCTCAAACGAAGTTGCCTGAAATTCAAAATTTTGAAATGCTAGAGTCACCGTGCCTAGAAGTTCATATAAAACTATCGTGACGTAATATTTTAAATTCGAACTGCCAGGGTACCGTGGCCACGTACATATGAGGACCCAAACCTAAGTAAGATACTTATATGTACATAGGCGAAGGATACATGCTAACACGCAGTGGAGTTGCTGGTGGCGACGGCCCTGCTCGACTACGTCCACGGCCACCAACAACTCCACTGCGCAACAGCGTCGCACCATATTTTTGACATGATGTTGCGCAAAATGACACTATCGCATAATTCCACGAAATTTGCCCAGTCTGTCAAAAACACCATGCAGTATATCGTGTCCAAGTTTCGGCACGATCGATGCAATTGGCTGTCGCGTCCGAGAACGAGCCGGGAAGCTGCCCCCTCCGTCATGGAGGAATTTCAGGTAGACCAAGGGAAGAAAACCCAAGACACGCGGACGCGTCTGCCGAAAACGTGCGCTAATTTGTGTAGTTGGACTGCTGAAGTCTCTCGGCCGTTCGGGTCGGTGCAGTACCTTGCTAACGACTGGCTTCGTTTGTCGCTGCGCCGTCGCTTCCTCGGCCTCTCACCCGCGGCCGGACAGACGACAGTGCTCACATCCAACGTCAGTGGATTACGGTAGTTAGTTACGTAGTTGTCGTTTGGACTGGTTTAGCTCGCTGCGCTGTGGTTGGCGCCAAGCTCAGTCTCGCGACGTTGCGTCGTCACCCGTCACACGATTCGCAACGCGGTCTATTCTAAACACGTGAGGGACGAGTGAATCTTGGTGTGTGTAGCAGGAGTTGATATGTAACTGCTGATTTTGTTCCCAGTGTTGTACTGCAAAGGAGTCGCCGAATACTCGCGCCTATGTAGGTACTACGTGTGGTCACCAGCGCGAATTTCTCGAGTATTGGGAATAGCTTAATCCAGTTACATGAAACGGAGCATGACATGTTTTGTCTATAATTCTAACTTCTAAGTCTATACTTACAACAACGAGAATTGAAGTTAACGAACCGAGAAGTAGTAGAAAGAACGAAGGAGAAGGAGAGAAGCAGAAGAACGAAGGAGAAGGAAGTATATGGCCCGCAGCCGAATCTCGATCGACCTCAGATGGCTCCTCAGCATCCAGTCCCTGGGCATGACTGTGGCCGACTGTGGCGAAATCAAGGCCGTCTTCGCCAGAGGAGCCGCCCAGAGCCTACTGCGCAGCGGCGATGTCATCCTCGAGATCGGCGGTCGCCGTTTCTCCACGGCCAAGCAATTCGACGAGGATCTGCAAGCCGCCACAGTGACCGACGGAGTGGCCACCGTTCGACTGCTCCTGTCGCGCAGAAACGCCGCCTTCCCGAGAACCACCGGCTGCTTCGACGAAGGGGATATCCAGCTTCAGTGGCGACGTCCCCAGTCCCTGGGGCTAAAGTTAGGACGCGAACCCCGATCAGGAGACGTGATGGTGCTCGAAGTCGTCAGTGGGAGCGCTTCAGAGGCTGCCGGCATTCGGCCAGGCGACAAAGTCCGAGCGGTGGATGCCGTCGCGGCCGGGCACCCAGTCACAGCGGGAAGAAGCGTCTCGGAAGCCGTCGGCCGGACCGGCTCAGTCACCTTGAGCATTGCCAGGCCCACATGCGCTGCCTCCTGGGCGACAATCGAAGCGGCGCTTCGGTCTTCCAGTGTCACAGCCGTGAGTCCAGCGACGGAGGCGACGGCCCCGCGGGCAGAAGTGGTCGTAAGCAGAGCAGAAGCCTCAAAGTGACATCCGGCGAAGAGAAGATGGCCAAGAAGAAGGGCGGCTTGAAGGGGACGATCAAGCGGATCTTCAGCAGCAAGGACAAGAAGAAGGAGGAGCGCTGGCGGAAGACAACGCCCTTGGCGTCGGCACAGATCCAGAAGCGTCCGAGGTCCCTGCCGCCGCTGGCCA